>BGPT01000053.1:155668-183848 GCA_003297045.1 Symbiodinium sp. clade C Y103
ATTATCACCATAATTAACCTTCTCACTTTCGCCAAGGCACAAAGTACTCCACATTGATCTAGGATTTCCGGGGTCGGCGGCAGGGGCGGCAGCCCTTAATATTTTTTTTTCCACTTTTTTTAAAAGGCCCAAAATCAGCTAGTTGCCAAACTTGAGCTCAACATGGCCCAACATAGGCCCAAACCTGGGCCCTACACAGGCCCAACATGGGCCCAAAATGGCCAACATGCCTCAACATAGGCCCATAGCCCAACATAATCCCAACATGGCTGAACATGGGCCCAACATAGAGCCAACATGGGCCCAACATATTCCCAACATGCGCCCTCCCAACATAGAATATATGGTTTTCTTTATTGGAGCTCCGTAGCTAACACTCCAGTGTGGGCGGTTGTCGTTGCGAAGCGACCAGAATATCTAAACCAAAGAACAAGTCTTGCATTCAGCCAGTAGGCAGCAATTTAATGCTATTCGAGACTGTCAGCGTGCACAGGGAGAAATTAAAGAACATATATCATCCACTGAATCCATGAAAAGCAAAGCTTTGGAGCAGCTTTGGAGCAGCATTGCAAGATTCATAATGCTTCTATCCTGGATCGCTCTGAAGCATTTGGACCAGTCCTCGGTCCCAATTTCGAGCTCGTCATCATATGCGGCGCCTTGGAAAAATTTGAGAGGTTGGCCACTCGTAGGTTACTTTCAATTCTTGGTGGTGGTAGTGACTGGTAATGGTGGTGGATGGTGGTGGATGGTGGTGGATGGTGGTGGATGGTGGTGGATGGTGGTGGATGGTGGTGGATGGTGGTGGATGGTGGTCTTGCTGAAAGTGGTGATTGTGGTTGCCACTGCCGTTGCCATCCTTGCTGTCCTTGCTGCTCTTGCGGTCGCTGTTTCTCTGTTTCTCTTTTTGCTTTCTTCTCTCTCTCTCTCTCTCTCTCTCTCCCTCTCCCTCCCCCCTGCACTTCCTATTCTTTGGGGACACTCGTGGTGGCTGTCCTCTCTGTCACCATTCAGCATCGTATGGTTTGTCGTCGAAGAAGCTTTGGTTGTGAGCTCCCAAGACATGGATAGACAGGATAGATGACATGCGTGAGATTGCCCCCAGTTACCTTTCTTTCTCAATACAAAAAGCAGGAAGGTGCCAGTCCAGACCCATGCTGCACCTCTGCCTACTCTGCCTACTCCGGCTACTCTGCGATGCCAAGGTGCTGAAGATGTAGGGCCGTGTATCTGCATTGACGGCTTCCAGCTGCTGCACCAAGGATCTTGGAGAGGCAGCGGGCCTGGCAGAACACGCGGTTTTGGCGTGTCAATTGAATCAATGCTTATCAGTTCAGAATCCTTTCATATCCAATCATACCCCACCCGCGCAGCAATGAATGTAATGTTGCACAATGGCGAGTTCTGAGCAAACCAAAGCAAACCACAAGAGCAGCAACTGCTTGAAGCATCTGAAACCCTGTCAAGCTCTGTTGATGTGAGCCCACAAATAGCCAAAAAGACTCGTCGTTCTTGAACTCGAGGCGATCAGCCTCAAACCAAAGCTAGCTCAGAGCCCGGAAAAAAAAGGCAGCTGATCCAAGCCATACTCATTTCGTTCTCTGAGACAAACCTCACAATCATTGTCAATCATATCAGTGGGCCACGCGTCACTCAGTCTAGATCGATGGAAACTGAAAGAAAAACTTTAGCCTTGACAGTGCAATGCGGGCAGAGTCCAATCTTGAGTATTCCTTTGTTTGACAGCAATTTGGAAAAATGCACGGCCAATAAAATTGGATTTGAAGGAGCCCCTTCTAACCTCTTGCACTAGCTTCCCCATCACAGAGATGCCAGAGACAAGCACAAGCATTTGTCCGCAAATGATCTGAACCCCTGGCGCCTCCACATCTGCGTGACAGTATCTTGGCAGCAACCTCGGCTGTGGCGCAAGTGCTCGAGTAGAAATCTGAGGCCTTGTCAAATGTTACATTTTTTCAACAAACAGCGCAAAGAGGCGCATCCATAGCATCACAATTTTCCCTGCTAATAATGTTCTTTCTTTCAAGCGATTATTTGCAGAGTTCAAGAAGATCGTATGGTTTATCTTCTAATGTTTTTTGGATGTTTTTGTTTCGTGCTGCAACACCACACCGAAACTTCGGCGAGGCATTGATCTTTTTGTGGCTCTTTGATCAAATCTTCATTTTCTTGAAACAGAGTGTCCACACTGAGCGGTTCTTACCGTAAGAGTATAAGGCCGGGGTTAGATCAGGGTACGCTCTCTGCGTTGTGGCATATTTGCTGTAAATTCTCGCATAAAGTTGCGTTGTGAGATGCGCATTTCGACTGCGCAGGCTCGCACACGATGAGCGCCGCCGTTTTGTCCCTTCCGAACGGCTAGTTTTATTAGCGCGACCTGCTCGTCTTTTGACCAAAGTTCATTTCGTGTCGCAGACGTAGAACATCCGAACATTTTGGATCTGGAATGTCGTTTTGCATGACAGGCGCAAGACACCGGACACCTTTTCATCCACGTGGCAGGCATGGTACTTTCTGCGCGCTGCTAAAACGTTGGCAGGCGTGGGTCAAAATAAGAGGTGCTTTTGGAGGTTATTTTTCCTGGCAAATGCATGCAAATGCAATATTTGGTGAACTTGGACGACGGTTTACAAGGGTCGGTCGAAACTCGCGTTTTGCGAAACTGTCGTCATGTTTGATTTTGGACATGATGCTGGTTCCATGTGGCACGCGCAGCACTTCGGATGCCTCGGGCTCACTTTTCCTGGCACGTGCAGTACTATTGTCGACTTCGGCAAAAAAGTGGCTGAAACCTAGGACAAACATTTTTCAAACATTTTCAATGTTCATTTTTTGTGGTGCGCGCAATGTTTTGACATGTGCTCGCGCAGCCCCCTCGGCACTTTGGGCGTGTCGGATCGCTCCTGTGGGAGTGGCGCGGTGCAAATTTTGATATCCCTCGCGCAACCCTGACTTGACTGTGCGTGTCAGATCGCTCTCATTGTGGCGCATTGCGAGTTTTGATATCCCTCGTTCAACCCTTTCATGACTTTGCGCGTGTCGCTCTCGCTGCAGCGCGCGAATTTTGCCATGGCTCGCGCAACCCTCTCGGCACTTGGCGCGCGTGTCGGATCACTCTAGTTGCATCGCGGTGCTGGTTCTAGCTGATTCTCTTACTGTAGATCCTGGTAAAGAGCTCCATTGAATTCTCTGGAAGGTCCTTTTATGACGATCTTGCAAGAGTTTCATGGGGCGTAATATATGAAGATCTTGACCAAAGTCTTGTAGAGGCCCTTGTGAGAAGATGTTGTGAAGATCCTGATGAAATCCTGTAAGAGGTCCTTGCATGATCTTGGACATATCCTCATGAGAGGATCTTGTGAAGACCCTGCTGACATCCTCTAAGAGGTCCTTGCGTGATCTTGCACAGGTCCTTATGAGAAGATCTTGTGGAGATCCTGATAAATCCTCTCTAAGAGATCCTAGCATTATCTTGTACCGGTCCTTGTCAGAAGATCTTGAGGAGATCCTGGTAAGATCCTCTCTAAGAGGTACTTGCATGAAATGTTGCAGATGCCATGTCTTAGAGGTGCTTGTATGAACACTCTTGTGGGAGGCTCTTGGGAAGTTCTTGTATCAGGATCTTGTATGATCCTCTCCAACCGCAGCATGTTTTTTTAAGACGATGTTGTGAGATTCTCTTCGGGGTCCTGGCATGAAGATCTCCTCTTTTACAAGTCTTTGTGAGAAGATCTTTTGGATATCCGAGTGAAATGCTGTCAGATGCCTTCCCTCGATCTTGTACAGGTCCTTGTGAGAAGATCTTGAAGAGCTCCTGGTGATATCCTCTGGTGTCCTTGCATGATCTTGTAGATGTCCTTGTGAAAAGATTCTGTGGAGATCCTGTTGAAATCCTCCTCAAGAGGTCCTTGCATTAAGATCTTGAAGATGCTCGGCATTGGTGCTTCTATGAAAGTTCTTCTGGGATGCTCATAGGAAGTTCTTGTATGAATATCTTGTGAGATCCTCTATATATATATATATATATACATATAGAAGGCCCTTCTTTGACGATCTATTTTTTTAAGTTATTTTAGGTGTCCTGGTATGAGGTCCTGATGAGTAGACATAGCGTTGCTTCTTGTGCCAAACAAGTTCCTGCTGCTGCAGCTCCGATAATGCCTAACCTGATCTCTTACTGTTCCATAGCTACTGTTGCTTGTATCTGGTACATAGACCTCCGACCCCCCACACTGTTTGGGGTCTCTTGCCGGTGTGATTCATTCAGTTCCCGACAGCCCCTCAGAGAGTGTATCCTACAATGTGATAGTCCTGTTGAACGATGCTGAACTGTTTTTACTGAGTTCTCAGAAACTTTGGCCACTCGGCAACTGGGATACCAGGCCAAAGCCCCAAAGTTGGTAGCACCATCGCAAAGATCACAAGCGCAACAGTCGCATAGAAGCCATCCCCCCACATCCTTCTGCGAGTCCCTGGCAAGTGCCACTGAGCTCTCAAACGATACCAAACTTCAAATGGGTTCAATAAGTTTGTAGATTGTGTAGCCATTTTCTTCCGGAATGTGTCAAACGTATATGCCCAATCACAAAGGATAGGAAGAGAAAAACTTGAGATTTGGGGAAAAGTTTGGGGCTCTAATGGATACCTCAATAATAGTACAAGTGTCTGCCACTAGATCACACTGCACGGAAACAAAAGTTGGTCGATTTGCTAGCCCTGAGGCTTTTGTGAAAATAACGAAAAATGAATTAGAATTAGAACCATATATAATCAAATAATAATCAGTACGGCTTCTGGGGAAATGCGCATTGTGCTTGCCAATATTCTGCACAGCCAGCAAAGCGCTGCTTGGAGCGAACCTTGCAGCCATGTAAATGGCACGTTTATTCGTGAGAAAAGCTTGAGCCAAATGCCATCAATATGGACGCGTACAAAGATTGAAAGCTTCCAGATTGTGGATTGCGGATAATTTACCCTAGAAACAGCCCCTTGTCTGATATTGAAAGCGAAGCACAAGACAGTCCACCACTCCAATGTTACAGGTCAAGATACCACCGCCTTGAATTCATGGTGCGCATTATCCAACATGTAACATGTCATAAGAAGATTTTTCGACATTAACTCACGACACAGAGGTTGAGTCAAGAAATCATTCCCGCTTAGAAAGAATTCTGCCAGGGGCGCAATGATTGTGTCTTCAAATCTCCAGTGGTGCGCAATGCACAGAATGCTCGATATGTATATGCACATGATTGATGCACATTCATACTATACGAGATTTGTGTGTTTCAGACAATGATCCTCAGACTCTCTACATCTGCTGAATATGATATTTCTGTCGATGGGTTGACTAGGTTTCTTTGTGCCAAATGAAGCTTCCCCGAACTGCATTCCCTACAGACTGCCAAGCTGCTCAATGGTGTCGATGTGGTTTGGTCCCTGTAGGGCCTGTTGGAACGTGGATTGCATGTCTTTGCATTCAGGCATGCATGCGAGAATGAAATTGCGTTCTAGCAGAAACCGAGACTTGGGTTTCAAAACAGCTGGCATTCACTCTTGGAAGGAGATCTAGCTAGGTGTTTCTACACTCTATATGGTTATTGTCCATCATTGGAGGGCATTAGGGCACAGCCATTTTGATAAACTTGCTTCATAAAAGCAACCATGTCATCGACAGCATGAGATCGAAGACATATTTGAATCTGCCCAAGAGTATACAACATTCTTGTATGCTGCAAATAGAAAATTGATAGCTGTTGAAAAAACACATTGGTGTTAAAATTCTATCCATTGTGATCGCTGGACAATGATTTCAGTGCTAACGACCTCAGCCGCTCGTCGCCATCGCTGCAGAAGTGTGAGCTGCGGCGTCAGCAGTGCCAAGAGACGCAAGGCCTACCCACATCAGTGCCACACAGAGCATCTGAGGGTCGCTTGGACCCGTCGCAAAGGGTTTGATTCACTGGTTGTAGCTAACACTAGCCGACATACTGCCTGTTGGATTAGTGTAACAGCAACTGCTTAGTAGCATCACTGTTTCGTCACGCTCAACGCAAGGCTTGCACAGCCGCAATATGCGTTTGGAGCAGTGTGCATGCAAGTGACAGCAGGGTGAATTGCGGACAACTTCGGGAAAGAATTAGAAAAAACTGGGAAAACCAATCCTTTGCAACTGAAAAGAAGAAAGCACATGACAGCTTGCAGTTGATGGAAAGAAATTGAAAGAAATGATAAATTGATGTGGACAAACACTGAAGTGCAGAAGCCAAACAGGCCAAAGACAATGTTTGCCCGTTGGTATTCTTGCAGCACTGAAAGTGCACCGGGTCCAGTGGCAAGCTGACCTAGGACATTCCTAGTCCATACAACCTCAAAGCAAAGTTCGGTGCGTTCAGAAGTCCGCCTTTGCTACAGATCCCAAAGTCCCAAAGTCCTAAAACAAGCAGCACTGGGCACTGATTGGCCTTCAAGGTTTCCTCATGAAGTCCAAGGGAAGCCTGGCGAGAAATGCTGAAAGCTGCTCCACCCCGCCCTCAGATTTGCCTCCAATGACGCTGGATTCTTGAGAGTGTGAATATGTATCTGTCTCAGTATCAATTAGGCTTTAGTGGCTAGTAAAACGCGGTCTATTCCATATCCACTGAGACTCCTCCCTGTGACGACATCCATGGACATAACTGCAATGGCAATTCGGACATCTAGCCTCAATTCTGCATATTTGTCGGTATGTAACTATATAAGAGCGATGCAAGCAAGGCATACAGCCTGCACAGAGCAGTCGGGCTTGGTCAAACAAGGTATCTTAAGATCATACATGAGGAAGTAAGAGCAAGTGAGGAAATTGGCGTCCACTTTTGTCTGAAATAGGAATCTTCTCGGAATGGACGTTTCGCAGAATTGCTTGCTTGTCTTAGATTACTTGTCGTCTTTTGTGTCGACTCTGCAAAAACTTCATGCCTCCAGTCCCGGCAGAGCTCTTTCCAGTAGCCATCGGGCCATGCCGGGCTTCTGCGGGAAAGGAGGCAATTACCAAAAATATCCATGTGTTGGAAGGTACATCAACTGTGTATAAATCCAAGAATCCGATCCAACCTCACTTCTGGAATCTGAGCAAGGCCCAAGATACACTTCGCTTTGCTCAGGCCACCAGCAACTTACTGTGGGTCGAACAGTCAAACCATAATGTTTAGAGAACTTAGAGAACCTCATGTCATCCACCTCTGTTTCGCACATCCGGGTCACACTGTCATGTTTCTCTCCTCCAGCTCAGCCAAGCGCAAAGCTGCAAGCTGCGTTTTTGAATGATCCCACCCGTAGACCTGCCGCAAGTCTGGGCAGTCTGGCGCAGTCTGACGGGTCTTTGAATACTTTTCAAATTTCTGGCAGCAATTCAAAGTAGTGGTGAAATTACTCGGATTTCAGCTTCATCACACTGAGAACCAGATTGGGTCACCCCTGGCCTCTTTTGCGGCCATCCACTCTTTCTTGGCTTCACGGTGCTGCTGATCAAAATCATCTGCCAGCCTGCTGAGACGGCGAGCTCTTCAGATTTGTGTGTGTGTGTCCTTCTTTGAATCGTCGATTCTTTGGGTTTCCTATCTTCTTTTGGTTTGTTATGCTTGCTAGCCACATGCACCTTTTCCTCTCTGCAGCAGCAATTTTGGCTTTCTCTGCTTGCTCAATCTCAGCCTTGTCACTGCGAGCGCAAAAAATGCGCAAAGCGTTTCACAAACTACCACATGAATGCTGGCACCAAAAAAATCGAATCAAGCCAAAGTGAACACTCAGAACGGCTATCTCAATCTGCTGATGCAAACTTGCCTGAATCATGTTTGGTAGCACTTGTTTGCCACAAGCGGCCTTGCAAGCATGAATCTGAAAGCAATCCTAGCTTCGACTGTTCTATGATATGTCACAAGTTGCTGCCCAACCCATACCTGGAGATTTCTTGCAGCCAAAGGGCAAGGGAATTACTGAATTGCTTGCAAAACCTAATCCCTTGGAGGGACTTATATCAGACCTTTTGCAACACCTTCCACAGAGATGAGAAGCGCCACAATGAGGCAGTCTTTTCGGAAAGCTTTGGCAGCTATGAATGTCGACGATGCAGTCTGCTTCTAGCTGATACTTAAAAAGATACAGCCGATCAGAACTGCGACCTCCACAAGCAGCTCCCACCACTGAGCAACCATGGCTTTGAACGAGGTGGGTCAAGAAAAGTCTGGTGGTACAAGATGCTACAAGATGCTACAAGATGCTACAAGATGCTACAAGATGCTACAAGATGCTACAAGATGCTACAAGATATCGACATATGTCAACTTCATGTTTGGAAATTTGGCCTTTGAAAAACTGTCTCAACATGTCCCAACCATTGCATGTGGCTTGGAACTTGGTCTTGGGGCTGAGAGAAGGAGAGTCTGGCAAAGGCAACTCTGATGCCGAATTAGAACCAATTTGGCGTGACAAAGCTGACTATGTTGGCACAACAATGAACGAACCTCAAATTTCAGTTCATTGTATGCAACTGCTGATGGGACGTGTCAGTAGCAAACCTGACGGTAGACGTCCAGGTTCATGATAAAAATAACACAGAAGTGTGTGTATGTGTGTGTGACCCTTCCCCTGTCGGTTGTACCAAACGGCAGATCGTAGCCGTTCATGCCTCAGCCCACATGCTGCCCAGGAGTGTAGAGGCCAAGAAACTGTAGAGATGATAGGCTACAGAGTCAACAAAATATATTAGTGCATGCATGTCTCCCAGTGTACATTATGCAGCAGAATTGACAAAATGAAAATTGCGTGAACTATGTAGTGTAACAAATGCGATGTATGTTTTGATGTTTGTGCATTCTGGATCCAGTTTCTCGTTTGGTGAGGCCATGCATTGCGTCTCATATCGCACGTGTCCTCTAGGTTTCTAGCCATTCGTTGCCATTTCAGGACCTCTGCTGCGTGCAAAGCTGTCGAGAGCAAACTGTCGTGTTGACTTTAGACATCCTGTGTGTCAAATCGAGATGTTCCAAGACGTAAGGTCACCGTAGGGTCACCGTAGGGTCACCGTAGGGTCTTCATTGTCTTCTTCATTGTCTTCATGTTTGTCCCGCGAGTTTTCTGCCGAGGCACTGGGAGAAACGAACGTCTTCTGGGGGTTTGTCTCTGAGAGCCAACGGTGTGCAGCGTGCAATATGTATTTCATTTTTTTTTCAGTAAAACAAAAGCAGATGGTCACAGCACGGGAGCGTCTTTCAAAGATCCCCGTTGGCCGTTTGAATGTTACCATCCTGAAAGTTCACGCAGAGAGCTGTTTTTGTAACCAGAGAAATCCCCTCGTCTTTGGAGGCGACAGCTGGTTGCGTGTAAGGACTACCAAAGTGTCCTGCAAACAGGCAAAGAATTCGAAAGCAAAGTAGAAAAAAACACCATGCTAGCAGCACCCAAGGATGCCTAAGCCATCTAAGCCCCAAGGCATCGAAACCCAAAGGGTTGGCTATGTATATATATATATATATGTACATATGTATATATATATATATATGTATATATATATATGTATATATATATATATATACACATATATATATATATATACATATATATATATATACATAAATATATATATTATATATATATGTAAATTTAAAAAAAAAACTTCTCAGGCCCCGCGCTCCTTTTGGTTCCATGCTAGCTGCACGGCATACAGGGCATGACTGACATGCCATGCTGCTCAATTTCACCCCGTCGAAATTGGCCACATTGGGCGTGTGCGTCTTGAGCGCCAACGGCTTTGGACATTTGAAGTTGTTGGGCAACTTCTCAGGTCCCGCATTCCTTTTGGCTCCATGCTGGCTGGACGGTTTACAGGGCATGACTGACATGCCATGCTGCTCAATTTCACCCGTCTCTTCCAGCTTGTGGAATCCCCCATCTGTTTCTGCCGTTGGTGGGTCAAAGACGGCCTCATCTCTGAAGAGGACATACCATGCCGTAGGAGGTATGGAAGCTTGGGAAAAGCAGAAAACGTTGGCCAGGCTCCAAGGAAAAAGCGCAGCACCTGACAGTATCTGAACCTTTGTCCTCTCAGGCAGTTTTGGCAAGAACTGAAGGTTTGAGATTTCCTGCACGTATATTTCCATGACCTTACTGCTTATCCATCTGCCACGCCTTCTTGTCAGCTCTGAATCCTCCGAAGTTCGGAGAAGCCAACTGCCCCCTCCCGCCCGTAGGCTTCCCAAGTCCAGACCACGGCTCAGTCCAGAAGGAAGACCATCCAAACCATTCGCCTTGAGAAGTTTTTGAATCCCTGTTCTGATAGTCTGCGCAGACGTAGGCCACAACTTCTGGTCAGGAATGAGGTTTTCAAAAGCCATACGGAGGATCAGCAAAAGCTGTGTCTGATCCAATCTGGCTGCTTGATGACGCGCACTGGAAAACCTTGTCTTTGGCTCATGAATCTCCAGCAAAGCAAAAACCACAGTATTCCAACGTCACTGGGAAGCACCAGATACTTTCTCTCTGCGCAGCAAGCACCTCTCCTATCCTCATAATGCCTCCGCACGACAAAGCCAGGACTCCAGCTTCACGAATCCATCCCCATGTTATAGCAGTGACCAGCAAACACAACGATGCCTGCCATGAGCAAAGAAATGTCTTGCAGCTTCAACCACTCATCAAAGCTTGTAAGCAGCTTATCATGGTAGGCCTGCGTTTGCCCAAGCACAGGTCTACCTGTAGGCAGCTCATCCAGAGTGAACATCAACACCATGGCATCCACTCAGCAAGAGCGCAACTAAAGTTAGAGGCCTTAATTTTGGGGGTCTATAGCAAGCGTGGTTTGGCCTGCCTGGGAGGGAAGCCGGTGGAAGAAAAGTCCAAGGAAAATCCAAAGAAAGGTGGCAAGGCTGATGCAAGCCCAAAGTCCCAAGGATAGCGGTGGAGGAAACCTGGAACTCCCAAAATCCAAAAGTCCAAGGAAGTCCAGGGCCGGAAATCCAAGGGACGAGTCGAGTCCAATCCTCCAGACCCAGTCATAGAGAAAATGCGTGAAGCGGTACTGCATGTACTTCCATGACTCCTTGTGATTCTTCCAAGACAGAGGTGCAAGGTGTAGAAGTGTGAAAAGCCGAGCCCATTTCGCTGCGTGACGCTTGAGTCACCCTTGCATTGCAAAATCCAAAATCTCGCGGAAAGAGTCCAGGGCATCGGCAAAAGATTTGAGAGGAGGGAGTGACGTGTCTCTTGTGCGGCAGTCAGCAACCGTCAGGCGTGTGGGCCCAAAGTGGTGTGCAGAGTACAGAGAACCTGCGATGCAAATGGCACCGGCTCTTCTCGCTGGGTCTGAGGCTATGAAAAGGAGACCTCCCTTTGGCCAACGCTGACAATCCCATGCTTGAGTTCCATGACAATGACACTCCGGACTTTGGCTTCAGGGATGTATGTTTATGTGGGTTGCTCTCTTCCACCTCCAGCTCTTCCCAAAGTTCCACCTCCCACTCAGCAGAACACCGTTGCACGGGGCGTCAGTTTAAGCCATTTCAGCTTTCTAGAGAGGGCTTTGTCAAAAACGACAGCAATGCCCTCAGCGAGCTGATCTGTGTACACCGCAGAGGGCTTGGTGAAGCGGCCCTCAATCTTGATGTGTTGATGATCCTGTGAACAAGGGCGGTGCAACTTATCAGCTTCTAGAAAAGTGGCCAGGACGACAAGCTCCTTCATGTGAGGAGATCCGTAGGCAAATGAAGCAAGCCATACTTCATAGGCCATTTTGGCTGCATCAACGAGATGTCTTCACTCTTGAAGCGCCTTCATCTTCAGTCTCCTCGGCTGCTCTAAGAGAGCTGCAAGTTGCAGTGATGAAGATGAGAGTGAATGCTCGGAGTGCCAGTTCCGTACCTTCAAGAGTCTTTGGATCATCAGGGGCAAAACCTCTGGGACAGGTGCAGGAGCGAGAGGAAGGATATTGCGCAGGAGAAAAGGTTGTGCAAGGAGGCTCAACCGCCTCTGAATCCAACAGTCCAACAAGCCATTCCCTAGGAGAGAGACGGCACAGGACAAGACCTTGAGAAACCTGAGGTTGTAGAAAGGAGAAGAATCCAAATTCAAAACAGGTCCCACAGTACATCCTTTCGCTGACAACGCTCGACTGACCTCGCCAGACCCTCCGCAAACTTCTATGAAATGGAACCTGTGGGCCCGAGGTCTCTCAGGCGAAATGGATGGCACCTCCTCAAACTCGTGCTCCTCTTTCTGCATATCGAACTTCCTCACCAGTGCCTTCCCTCTTTTCGGCAGCCTGACACAGGAGGTCTTCTGTCTCCCTGTCCTCCAAAATGCCCTCACCACCTCCTGCCTCGCAGAACGCCAAACATATGCCCCTTTCTGCTCTGACGCATCCGTCGCATAAACCACATCATCCATCTTTGCTGCCAAATCAGAAACCATAAATGGGGAGAGAACTGACAGCAGCACCAACTCTTGAGCAGCCTGACGATTCAAAGGGCAAAGTCTTGGCGCATTCTGATCAACCTGAGCAACGGCATGGGACTGGGCCAAAGTGGCCATAAATTGTCTGCGATACATCATGGCATGCGTCCATCCTCCAATCAGGCAAGCATGAAGAAAGTCAGTTGTCCATCTCATCCCAGCCAGCTCAAGTGAAATGTGGGAAAGTGCAAGCCACTTATTGACTGGAGCTCCCAACAAAGCCAGGCCAAGTCCTCTCGTCTTGGCTGAGGCATCGAGCTCGGCGCCTGTCACCTTTGCCTTGTCTGCATCGTAGATCTCTTTGTCTGATCTCCGCGCTCAGTCCTGGTGGTACAGCAAAACCAGCGGCCAGACATTAGATTCTTGCTTCAGCTTTGCTTGGCCTCAATGAACCTCGGCAAGATCTTGCAGACTGCCACAGGACGGACCACACCAGAACCAGGCAGCACCATGCACACCGTGGCTTTGCAAGTTGCTCTTTGCAGTGGATGCTGCCCTCAAGCACCGCTTTGGCCCACTGGCCTGCCTCCCAGGCCCTTTAAACACGCCCCTTGCAATCCTTCTCCAACCTTGAAGCCAGCTGCGCGATGGACGCAGAGTGGGATACGACGTCCCAATCAGCTCAGAAGGCCTGAAAGGAGGAGAACGGGCGGAACAGTTGTTGGAAAGTCGAAGAGCTGACGGCAGCTCTAATGGCCCCTGTCAAGTGAGTAGCGCGCTCGCATGCAAGTAGGCCACGACGCGATCAGAGGGATATGATGAAGACCCTGGGCGAGGAGCGGGTACGAGTGTCACCTCTACCAAATCACCAGGCACCTGGATGTGTCATCTCCCATGGTTGCCAAAGAGTCCCAGTCAGCTTTCGTTCCCTGCCAGCGCGCCTTCAACTCGGTGTCGCTCAACATTTCCACCACGTGGACTTTGAGGCTGCCCTCCTGCGCAAAACATGGACCCAGTTGCAAAAATCCGCTTGGTGGGGGTTCCAGCACCCAAGAATCGGATGGAAAAACTTATGGCTGGGCGTCGTAGCGGCTCCTCCNCAAAACATGGACCCAGTTGCAAAAATCCGCTTGGTGGGGGTTCCAGCACCCAAGAATCGGATGGAAAAACTTATGGCTGGGCGTCGTAGCGGCTCCTCCAGGAAAAGATCAATCCCAGGATTGCAAGCAGCAATCAGGGCCTTCTGCTCAATGGTTGGCTTCATGGTGATTCGGCCTTCTNCGTCGTAGCGGCTCCTCCAGGAAAAGATCAATCCCAGGATTGCAAGCAGCAATCAGGGCCTTCTGCTCAATGGTTGGCTTCATGGTGATTCGGCCTTCTGGGATGTTGTCGTTGTCATCCTGGGACGCTCTGAGACTAAGAGAGGCCGCGTGCGGCTTCATCTCTGAGGTTTCAAAATTTCACAAGTTGCCAACTGAAGGAAATGCTGACCCTATCCACATCCTGGCCACTAAAGCCACTATGCCTCACCAGCCTGTGCATCGTTTAAACAGGAGCACCCATGTTATCATGTGGCTAGGATACTAGTTGCTAGATGTTACTAGTAGATCCTTGGTTCCATCTTCGAAAAAGAATTTGGATACCCAAAACACCTCAGCTCCCTCGCAACCATTGGTACAATTAATTAGCCGCTGCCAGGCATTTCAGCAGCCAGGCAGCTTTGCAAGTGCCAAACTCCAAAAGGCCGCCATTTTTCAACTCGATGGGATCTGCACCCAACTCGCCCACGCTGAATTTGGGACCTTGCAGCTCACCCAGGCATTCCACCTGCGCAAAAGTTTTTGTGGAAAATTCGGGAAGCTTTGAAGGAATGAAGATGCCCGTATTTTTTGACAACAATTAAGAAATCTAGAGGTCCAAAATCTCATCATTTCTTCTTTCTAGAAGGGGGTTCATGATTTTTTTCCAAAGGTCGTATCCTCTTGCAGGGCAAGGATAATCATGTACTGAGACGATTCCTTTGGAACCTGATTNCTTTCTAGAAGGGGGTTCATGATTTTTTTCCAAAGGTCGTATCCTCTTGCAGGGCAAGGATAATCATGTACTGAGACGATTCCTTTGGAACCTGATTTAAATACCTATTGAACATGGTTATTTTCATGGCGATGTTAAATTACCAACGGGTAACTATGGTGTTAGTAAAGTTTGGTACAATACTTTTATATTTATTTACTAAAATGTAAATACATATCCACTCATATCCCCCAACACCTATTACTTGTGTTGGGTCAAACACGCAATCTTTGGGTTATGCTTTCAGGCACACGGTAAAGTAAATAAATATAGTGTGTATATATATATATATATACTCCCCATCAACCCTTGACCCCCAACCCTACCTGGAGGATGATCTTGCTTAGTATTTGAAAAATGATGGTTGTTGAGTCCGAAAGCGGGTTACAGAAGTTGAAGGCCCAAGCTGGGACCGACAATGCACCAAGTCCAAATCCTGCAAGCAATATGGAGAGGATGAAAGTCCAAAAGAAGGAGCAATGCGCAAGGCAAGCAAGGCCAAACCACCCCGAGGAGGATCCCGGCAATAATAGTGGGCTCTATTACAAACGGGCGCATGTGTCTTGAGCGCCAACGGTTTTGGACATTCGAAGTTGTTGGCCATATATAAATATGTATATATATATATATATTTACATGTTTATATATATATATGTATATATATATATATATTTATTTATTTATTTATATTTATATTTATATTTATATGTATATTTGCATGTAAATTTATTTTTTTAAGTCTATATATTTTTTATCTATTTCTATATATATATATATGTATATCAGATTCCCCTTGATACCAGCAGCTTGAAACTGGCTGGTAAATACTTAGATTAAAAAGTGAGTGACGATCTTCAGGACATGCAAACAGCTCGCCGGGGCGACAATGATTAAAACCTATTTCATAGACGGAAATCAAATGGCTGACTCATCATGACAGTGTTCTGTCCTTCTTGTGATGTCAACAATCAGAGCGGCTTGTGAAAGGCGGGCTCGTGGGCGTAGTGAAGGAAATGGCGCTCTAGAGCAGCCTAGAAGACTGGGTTGGTGCACCAACGTACATTGAGACAGTATCGATCCGCATGCGCAATTCAACGTGCACGATTGCTTGAGTTTGCCCTGGACCCTGCGATTTACGCACCTTGGTACCACAGTTAAATCCACATCTGCACCGGTTCGGGATTCGTCGACGTCTGCTGGTGGCTCCTAGCATATGTCCATGAATGCAAAGTAAATCAAGAATGATACAAAGTTTTCATATTCAGTTTGGGTGGACCAGGCCAGGTTGAAAGGAAAGCCTTTTAATTTTCTGCGCCAAGTCTTGAAACTGACTGGCTAGCTAGCAGCAAGAAGTGCTGTTCTCTATTTGCATCACGTCTTCCATGGGAGGTAGGTCCAAGCAGGTCCATGTAGGTACGTCCAGCAGTGTGCAGTACCAAGAAATGAGATTCCAGCGCTCCTGTCTGAGTTCTGCTCGGCCTTGGAAGGCAAGCGTCTGATATGCTTGAATAATTGGACCCTTGACCCGAGGCCAGGGGTAAGGGACGAAAGCTAGCTTGGCAGGGAGCTTGGCATGATAGCACACCAGGCCAATGATGCTGAGGATGCGAATGCTACCGGTTTTGCCGCTGGTGTCGACATGCCGATGTGTCCCCGGGGGGAATTCAGCCACGGCCAAACTGCCCGTGAACCGGCCACGGGGGATGGGGGGTAGCTGACTATGATGTTCCATGTGATTGGAGATTCCAGCCGCTTAATACCTTGCTAAAGCAAGAGAGACTTTCCTGATAAGCGTGTCTTCTTACAGTGCCTGGCCATTTTGTGCAAAAGCGTGTCTTTTTGCAATGTTTGGCAATTTTGTGCAAAAGCGTGTCTTCTTACAGTGCGTGGCCATTTTGTGCAAAGGTGTGTCTTCTTAGGGTTCTCACAAAAGGTTACTCAGTTAGTCGTTTGCAAACATGTTTTTTCTTAAAGTGCTTGGCCGTTTGTGCAACTGCGTGTCTTCTTAGAATGCTTAGCCATTTTATGCAAGCGTGTGTCTTCTTTCAGTTGGCCATTTTGCGCACGCGTATGCCTTCTTACAGTGCGTGGCCATTTTGCGCAAACGTGTGTCTTCCTACAGTGCTTGGCCATTTTGCGCATACGCGTGTCTTCTTACAGTGCTTGGCCATTTTGCGCACACGCGTGTCTTCTTACAGTGCTTGGCCACTTTGCGCACAAGTATGCCTTCTTACAGTGCTTGGCCATTTTGTGCAAACGTTTGTCTTCTTACAGTGCTTGGCCATTTTGTGCAAACTTGTGTCTTCTTACAGTGATTGGCCGTTTGTGCAACAGCGTGTCTTCTTACAGTGCTTGGCCATTTTGTGCAAAAGCGTGTCATCTTGCAGCGCCTGGACATTTTATGCAAAAGTGTGTCTCCTTCCGGTGCTTGGAATCTTGCGCAAACGTGAGTCATGTGAAAAAATGTGTTTTCTTACTGTGCTTGGCTGTTTTGTGCAAAAGCGTGTCTTCTTAGAATGCTTAGCTATTTTGTGCAAGCGTGTGTCTTCTTACAATGCTTGGCAATTTTGCGCAAAAACATGTCTTCTTTCAGTCCCTGGCCATTTCGCGCAGATATATGTCTTCTTACAGCGCTTACACAACGTTAGTAGTTTGCAAAAATGTGTTTTCTTTCTGTGTTTGACCGTTTTGTGCAAAACGGTGTCTTTTTACAGTGCTTGGCCGTTTTGGGCAAATGCGTGTGTGTGTGTGCGCGGGGGGGGCAACCCCTGTACCAAAGGGCTATAATCAGATTTACTGCGGTGTCCAAGTTTTAACTACCCACAGGACGAGGGGTTGTCCCGAAGGGACAACCCCGAGAGCGGAGCTAGCAACCCATTGGTCCCATCATCCTAGTGCCAGGGGGTTCTCGAGACNGACAACCCCGAGAGCGGAGCTAGCAACCCATTGGTCCCATCATCCTAGTGCCAGGGGGTTCTCGAGACATGGAGTGTTGGAACAATAGAGATTGGTATAGTTTACCATTGCAGGCACGCCTGCTGATTAAGAGCTACTGGCCTCCTCGCAACTTGATAAAGCTCGAAGATACCACTTGGGGAGAGAACACCAAGACGCAAGAAAGGAATCTTGCATTGNNGAACACCAAGACGCAAGAAAGGAATCTTGCATTGTAGGGTTTACATAGGCCGGATATAAAATCCCCCGGCCCCATGGAACATATACGCATACTTCTATTGGGGTTTCATTCAAGGTTTACACAGGGTGTAAACTCCCCCGGCCCCATGGAACATATACGCATACTGCACACTTCTATTAGGGTTTCATTGAAGGGCTCACATAAGGTGTAAAATCCCCCGGCCCCATGGAACNNNNGTTTCATTTAGGTTTGCTATACTTTATAGAATCACCCGGCCCCATGGAACATATACGCATACTTCTATTAGGGTTTTATTGAAGCGTTTACATATGTGGGGAAGTGCACATGGCTGTGGCAAGATGATATATGAACATTCCGGACACGCCAAAAAAGTGAATAAAGTGGAAATGGCCGAAAGGCATGAAGTCCGCAAAGGGTTCACTTTTCCGATTGATTTTTCCAAAAATTCGTCCGAGACCACACTAACCCACAGATGTACCAGAGTCACAAAGCACTGCACCTGCGCAGAGAAATGAGTTGCTCAGTGACGTTAATAGGACCATTCCGGGACAACCCCCAGTCCTGCCCGTTTAACTACAGTCCGAGTATTGTATAAGAATTCACCGTATAAGAATTTGAGGGGCTCGGGCCCAATGCGGGTAGCATATTTTCAGCTATACCAAGGCCATACTACTTTAAGAATTTGAGGGACCCTGGGATAGGACTGCCAAATTCTTAGTTTTCAATGTTTTCAACGATTCAAAAAAGAAAGAGAGAAAGAGAGAAAGTGAGAGAGAGAGAGAGAGGGAGAGAGAGAGAGAGAGAGCGAGAGAGAGCCCTGCAGCAAGCAGCCAACGTCAGAAACCAGCGTGGCCGGAACAGCTATCCCGGCTTCTGGCAACGATAGAGGCCAGCGCGGCTGCCAGCCAGGTCGAACGCAAAATCGCGCGTAGATCGCTCATCTACGCGCGTTTTCGCGTTTCAGGGGTCTAGCAGCGCCGCTGCAAGCAACCAAGGCAGGAAACCAGCGGAGCCGGAACGGCTATGCCGGATTCTGGCAGCGACAGAGCCCAGCGCGGCTGCCAGCCAGGTCAAACGCAAAATCGTGCGTAGAGCGTCTTCAGTTATGACACAGCACAATCTGTGCTCTGGATCGGTCCATCAATACTAAGTTAAGAATCCGATAAGTAGAATTTGAGGGGGGCTCACCTTGTTTATCTCCAAAACCCTCGATAATTGAAATTAAGAATTTGAGGGACCCTAGGCTTGGAGCTTTCGGATTCTTAAACAGCAGGGGGCAACAGAGTCGCTGCATGGCTGTCGCCAACGAAACTCCATGCAGTTGACTAGGATATGGAGTCTGATCAACTCCACGTACTGTGGCTTTTTGTCATTTCATTTGTGTGTACAGATTAGGATCCGTTTCAGCAGTTTTGTTGAACAGAGTTCATCACAGCAGTTTCAATTTTATTTCGTGCTGAAAAAGGCCTTAAACCGAAATGACTCATAGACGACACACGGTCTGTCAAGTGTGTCTTCGGCCGAGAATCCATCATGGTCCGGTCGTGGTCCGGTAAAAAACCCTCAAGGATTGCCGGTGTGTGAATTTTCATCTGAATTGGCTTCGGCCATGACGACGAGCCTGTATGTCTGTTCCTTGATCAGAGAAAAAACAAGGCAATATTACTGGATCGTTTTGATCATGATTGTTTCCATCTGTATTCTATATGGTTTGGTAACTAATTTTCCAACTGTCCTCAACCTGAGTAATTCACACCCTATTGTTCCCTGAGATCCAAGATCCCTTGTTGCATGTCTTTACCTTTCAGGCGTGGAAAAATCTCTGATTTGGTCTTGTACCATGAATAACTCTGAATTTTATGGCGCTTACCCAAACAAAGGTCCTCGGACCCCCATCTGAAAGAACTATGAGTCAAAAGACACAAGGCAAAGAATCCAATTTTTCATCTTGATTTCTCATTCTGTACAGCTCTGCCGTTATAGTGCCACTGCTCACCATGTACAGATTTCAGCTTATTGGCAGGTTCCATCGTGTATCCGTTAGACACAAGTGAATCTCATGAGTGAATCTCATGAGTATTGTTGAACTTGTTCCTTCTTGCCATGAATTTTTCACGTTCCAAGTTTTTTCACTCGTCATATGTTTCGTAGATCACGTAGTTCTCGGAGGTCCCGGTCAAGAAGGACTACAAGATCGACTACAACGCGCCGATCTATGAGATCACATCGATCTAGAAGATCTCGACAGAGGCCACGTAGTCCTTCACGTTCCCAGGCACTAGGTGTGTGGGCTGACGAAATTTGCTGGATGTTCCGCCGGGCATTGGCAGATGCCACCATTGCCACCGCCTCCGTTTCCACCACTACCATTGATGCCGGGGAACAGACCCCGACCCTTTACAGCTTTTCCACAACAAGTATAACGGGCACCACTAGAGGCACCGATGGATGCCCATGTTTATGCGTCGTGTGCAAAAATGTACAGCCAACAGAGTCGTGATTTTCCCACTTCTCAAGCCTTTTTGAAACATTTGCCTTTTTTGTTGGCCAAGGCTGATTTCATGGTTGCTGATTGGCATGAGTTGAGAACGGTTGAGCATGATCCCACTTGGTACCGTTCTTCTCTAGCGGAACAACCGAAAGCAATTCAACATTTTTGTGTGTTGCCACTTCCAATGCTCAGAAACAGAGCCGATGTTCCATCAGATATGCCACCAGCACCTCGAAGAGCAGCTCCTGACAGAGACCTGTCAGAAGTGATTCATTTAGCATTTACTCACGCCCACAAATCAAGGCAATTTTGTTGCCATCATGCGTGAGGGCCGTCTGGCAGCTAGCAAGTTGCATTTTCCAGATAGTGAATTATTTTTTGCCCAGGGATTCAAACCTGGCCAAACACCCTGGGGATAATCAGGAACTTGGGAGGACTCTCCACAATGGCACCACCCTTAGCACGAATGAATGTGGTGTAGTTTTTCTTGGCCTAGCCTGTGGAACAGGCGAAGTGGTGCACCAAGGAGGAGCGGTCATGGATGTGTCACCACAAGCGTGGAAGCATGTGGGTGATTTCCACGCAGTCTCACCCGTTGCAAGGCTTGGCATGGAACTCCCAAGAGAAGGCCCCTACTCGTGACTATCCTTGCTTTCTGCTTTAGAAAGGATGTTTCCTTGTGATCACCGCTGGCTTTGCAATAGTCAATTTTCTACTTTGTTTACATGAGCCTGGCAATCCCAGTCCCGTTCCAGTGTTGATGATGTGAAACATCATTCTCCACGGGGGTCCATTCTTCCGGTCAAACCAGAATTGACGATGCTGCCCGCTCAAAATCTGAAGTGACTCTTTGGTCGTTGGGAGGATTGTTGGCTTTTGTTTCATTTTACCAAAATTCTTGAGTTGATAGTCAAGCACTTCTTTTCACTTCGACGGAGAATTTTTGAAGATCCGTAGACATGCGTCCCTCACTGTGGTCTGGGCGCTTACATTCTGTGTGATCAACATTGGGATTTTCCGATTTGTTTGCGTGTGTGCTGGTGACCTTTCATGTTTCTTGTGGAGCTTTCTATTCCCATTCTCACCTGAGTTTGAGTATTGTCACGCCGCAACACTGGAGGAGCCAACAGTGGCAAAGCTGGGATGATTCATCTTGGCAGTCCCAACAAGATTGGTCGTGGACTCCTACAATCCGCGCAGATTGGCAACAGATACCGACCCATTACGATGAAACGATGCTTCATGGATATTCCATGTACCGCACTATCCAGCCGACAGCCTGGAGCCGTAAACGCGGCTTACATGGCATGGATCGGCTCCAAGTTCCTTTGGCAGCTTTGTGCCGACATGGAGCACAGGAGTTCAGTTTGCGTCCTTTCAGTGCTGGACGATTCATTGGAATTGCCACGACGAGAGCGGTTGCAGATTTGCTCTCAACTGCTGAAATGCATGCGAGACAGTGGTATTGATGTGGATGCAGTAGCAGAGCATTTGCATCGCATTCAAGCAATCCCGTTGTTGCTGATATTGTTTCAAGACTGAAAGCATTGCAACCTGCTAAGGTACAACGGTCTGCGGTTCGTAGGTTGCAACAAGTTGAACAGGAGCTGCGTGAAGCTCGCCGCCAGTTGTCTAAAGCTGGCAAGGGCGCAACACCTGCATCAGAGTCGGCACCGGCTCCCAGCTCAAACAGGCGACCTCCATCTGAACAGCGTGGAAGCACCCCGAAGAAGAAAGCCCGCACCAAACGTAATGAGAATTCCGGGGTTTCTTCTGCGGGCACTTTAAAGTCTTTGTGGGCACCCAAACATGCTTCATCTTCAGCCATCGAAGTTGTGCCTAACTCAGCAGATCCCATGGAACCTTTCCCTGACGATATTCCAGAGAAAGGGGACGATGACAAGGTCATCAACGCAGAAGAATGTCTCCTCCCGCGGTCTCCAGTGCTCCAAGACCATGTTCCCACCGGTCATTCCGACCCTACCATTTCATAATGGGCCAAGAGCTTCCCAGCTAAAACGCGGGAGGCAGCTGTTAAATTCATTCAAGTGTTTCGCGATGCCGATCTTCCGAAGAGCTGTTTGCAAGAAGAATGTATCAAGTAGGGTATCGGTATGGACTTGACTTTTAAGTTAGCACCTCGAAGCATGCACCAGGCTATTGGAATCGGTGCAGCCTTGTGTGCTTGACCAGCTTCTCATCCTGAGGACTTGCCCCGTTTGAAACTTTTTGAAGTCCTGGCACCTCTCCAAGATGCTTTGTCCTTTTGCATTCACCGTATCCCTCATATTGCAAAAGCTTTAGCTATGTGGGCTTTGAGTTTGATTCATGTTTTGTTGCTTTCACGATTTTGAGCCCCAACGATTGAGTCTCGCAAGTGGCGCAACAGACTCAACCTGTTGAATGTGTGCACGGAGACATTTACGTATCCATTTTTCCAATTTCAGTGTGCAGTTTGCGTCAAACTGCCATCTCATTCGATTGATCCCTCTAACCCCGTGTACAGCCAGCATGGCCATTTCTATGTCGGCTCTAGTGGCATGTCAGCCAGCACTTGAGAACGGCCAAGCTGTGCACGTTGAATTCTCCATCAGGTACTGGCTTTCCAACAACAATTTCCCTCTTTTTAATCGGATTGTGTTGGAACCACATAGTACCTATGAACAAGCATGGTTCGTGAACATTGTTTGATCAGCCACTGGCAACCCATGCTTAACCATCCTTCCATTTCAAAAGTCTTGAGGTTAAAATCTGAGAGTTGGAAGTTACAGTTTGAAGCCAACCGCTCACCACCAATCAAATTGGGACCTCGCCTTTTTCAGCGCTTGCGAAGACGTCTTCGCACCGTGGGTAGCGTTCCTAGTGAGCACTCCAATCAAGACAAAGCCTGGCGTACATTGTATCTTTTGAGTCATCACACGCGAAGCAGTTATGAGACTTGCCAGCAGGTCCGATCTAGTGAATTTCACACCCTGGAGGTGTACGCATTGTACAGACTTTCCGTTCATATGGAAGAGCCCGGCCGATCCCGTGTTCGCGGACTGATTTCAAAAGCGTTAAAATTTAGAAACGCTACAGTCCCCAAACTGAATGTTCCGTTGATTATCCCGTTTTTGGCAATGATCACATCGCAGTCCATTTAGAAGATTTGTCGCTGCCGGCAGACCTTCGCCTTTTTTTCTGACGTCAATGCAAATTCTACTGGTTATTGGTCTACAACACCGGCTTTTTGTCCACGTTTGTACTTTCAAGGGGCTTAAGATACATGGAATGATCCTGATCTCTTTGAAAGGCTCCACATTACAGAAGTCGTGGCACAAAAATGATTCATGACGCATTTGCCCCGCATCTTCTCCGCAGATACAAGTGGAGTTTCCGGCAAAATGCCCAACTCCCGTACGGCTTTGTTCTTCTCAAACGAAAAAAGCAGTGGACCAAAGGTCGCACACTGATCATTTATTTTCAGAGTTTCCAGGCCACACTGCTGAAAGCAACGCGCCGGGCCCTGGATTCTACCTGCAAACAAACGTGGCCGCAGGATCTTGGCCAACTCGGCACTCCTCAAATTTGGAGAAAGATACATCATCATTTTGAAACAACGGATGAATCCATTTCTTTGATCTGTGTCAATGATGATCTGGTGGGGTTCTTCAATTCTGTTCCCCAAACTCGGTTGCTTGACGCCGTCCATCAACTTTTGGATCAATGGATGCTGGCTCATGAGCGACATTTTGACAATGATCGCGATTTGGTGACTATTTCGGTTGACCTTTCCGCCCGAGGAGACCCTGTACAGTGCACCTATTCCGGAGCTTTGAAACGAGCAGCCTTTGAGACCAAACGGTTGTATGTAAGTGACATTTTTGAGATTGTACAGTCCAGCTTGGCTTCACTGTATTTTCAACTATTGGCTGCTTTTGGCGACAGATTCGTGGAGCAGGCATTGGAAGCCAGATCTCTCCATCACTTTCTAGTCTGGCAGTTACGTTGGTGGAACGAAGCTTGAACCTGCGGATGATGACATGTTATAGGGTTTTGCTGTCAATGTACAGGATCGAACTGAACAATATCGCCAGCCAGACATTCGTCAAATTCGGGATTGTGTTTCTGTGGGATCTCTCCGCCTCAGATTGAGTGGATTGAAAGGCCAGGCTCATTTAATTCGACAATACACCTATCCTCCGGATTTGGTACCTACAGGCCTTTCTCAGCTAGGAGCCCTGTATGTACAGAAAGGGTTTAACCAAACCGATGTCCAGCATGCGTTGAAACTGTAACAAGCACACTTGTGCGACAGGGGCTCTCTAGAAACTGTTTTGGCCTCTTTGCTCAATCTCGTAGTACCTTCGTTCAGTCAATCCGTGTTCTTCCGCCATCAATGGCTGCTGCCGTTTTTCCGTTTTCCTATTTTCGCAACAGATATTCAAATTCTTTTTTGCAACACACGGCCTTTGTGTAGGCAACCCCTGTACCAAAGGTCTATAATCAGATTTACTCCGGTGTCCAAGTTTTTGCTATTCACCAGCAGGGGGCGACAGAGTCGCTGCATGGCTGTCGCCAACGAAGCTCCATGCAGTTGACTAGGATATGGAGTCTGATCAACTCCACGTACCTGCAGCTTTTCGTCATTTCATTTCGTGAGCGACTGTTTTCATTTAGTGTGTACAGATTAGAATCCGGTTCAGCACTTTCGTTGAACAGAGTTCATCACTGCAGTTTCAATTTTATTTCGTGCTGAAAAAGGCCTTAAACTGGAATCTCCAGATCCCTGGATGGGAAACAACATGACCCATAGACGACAAACAGTCTGTCAAGTGTGTGTGTGTGTGTGTTTGTCTTCTTATAGTGCGTGGCATGCCAATAGTGAGCGACGAAGCATGTCCTAGTTGAGCATGTCCTATTGACGATACCAATGATCCAGGGGGTGCGGATGCTGCCGACTTTGCTGCTGGTGGCAACATGCCTACGTGTCCCCGGAGGGTTGAGCCACGGCCAAACTGCTTGTGAACCAGCCAAGGATGGGGGGTAGTTGGCTATGAAGTTCCATGTGATTGGAGATTCCAGCCCCTCAATACCTTGCTAAGGCAAGAGAGGGGCTTCAGCTAGCAGAAGCTAGCTTTCGTGATGAGAGAATCCGTGTTGGGTTTGTGGTCTTTGAGATCATTCCCTCTCCCTTGTAGATTCATACAAGAAGCATTTATCTGTCAGGACATGCTACGACCAGTGACACTACAGATCACCTTGTGGTCAAGCCCGGCCATGCGTGTTGCATGGGGGCAAGGTGAAGGCTGAAACTGCGCGAGTCAATCCGCACGAGCCAGCAGACTATGAATCTGGCTCAATAGATGGCTTTGATCAGGCTTGGGGCTTGGGTCACCCCGAAAATAAAAGAAGCTGGCTGAGAAAAGCAAGGAAAAGCCAAACAAACACGCTACGACCAAGGATTCCCTCCCATCCTTCCAGTCAATTTTCGTCCAAGCCGGTTGCCTATCTGGAGATGTAGGCGCCTGGACACAAGCACGGGTTGGTTGCTTCTATATTTCCCTAGGCACACAATGTCACAATAGGATACGATAGGCATATCATGGTATCTCGGTACTGAGAGGTAAAGATCTCTTGAGAATGGTTGAATGGTTCGAAATGCAGCACCTCCACATAGCGCAGCGCTGCAGAAAGGTCCGGGTCACCTGTAGCGTTCACCAAGGTGTTCACCTTATACCTGTTTTGTGGGTGCGAGAGATTTTTGTTGTTGCCCCAAAGCATGCTGCGAAAGAGAAACTATGGAGTTTCGCCAGATCCAGCCTTCTCTTGACAGGCTCAACTGTTCAACTATTGGCCATGTCTTGGCATGTCTAGAGCAAAATTCACACCTTCCGACTCCAGGTATGCTGCGATGCCTCAGGGCAAGCCGGGCAAGCCGGGCAACGCTGCAACGTGTCTTGGCGAAGAAATCTTTTAGATTTTGAGTCTCACAGTCTCACAGAGTCTCAAGGCTCACCCGGATCTGTCACAAACAGAACCAACAAGGAGAAGAGGACAAAAGAAGCTCTAAGCCAAGTCAGTCATATCAGTCATGCAAAACAAAATTGTTTCTCGACTTCCTCTGATTAGAGAAATTACAAGAGAACACCCAAATCCCTGCCTGGTCGTAGTTCTCGAAGCCGACGCAAAACCTTTTGCTTCATTTGCTGATTGGTTGAAAGCATCTCAAATCATCACAAATCAAAAGGACGTCAAAGGATGAATTGCATGTCTTATGTCACCACTAATTCCCGACAGTAAAACCGCATTTTGGGGCACTGCATATGGGTACTCTAGCGAACGACTCGATTACCTCAGTCATTACATTACTCTTTACATTAATCATCACATCACATCACATCACATCACTCACGACATCTTACACATCACATCAACCATTACATTACTGATTACATCACATCACTCTCGACAGCAAGCATTGCATCAGATCATCACATCAATAACTACATAACATAACTCATTACATCAATCATTACATCGTATTTATCATTACACCACATCATTCATTACATCATTCATTACATCACATCATTCGTTACATGAATGATTACATCACATTTCACATCACTCATTACGTTACCCGTTACATCGAATCTATCATTACATCATCCCCCTTGTAAAATTACCTTGAACATGGGTGAGGTCATTTTAAAAGCAAGGTGCTTATAAAATGGGTTCCGGGGTAAAACGGGCTTATAAAATGCCAATTAGCGGTAAAACGGGCTTATAAAATGCCAATCAGCACCGTTGTAAAATCAGGGATCATTGCAAATGTCCGTTTTCAGCGATGACCAAAATTCTGCGTTATACAATGATAGTCGGGCCTAGAATTCAAAAATTTCTGACTTTTACTGCAATCCCTGATCTTCTAAACGTGCATTTTTTCTAGCATGGCCACGAGGATGACCAGAATAGATCCATCAATTTATAAGCTAATGGCCGTGGCATTTTTTTATAGAAAAAATAGAATTTCATTCCAGTTTTTGCAGGCAATACTGTAATTTTCAAGAGAAAAAACACATAAAAGCAAACATTTTTCATTATAAAATGAGAAACACATACACATGATGGTTACCCAAAAAAATATCTAATGACAATTGAAGCATCATATGCAGGTTGATGTATCTGTCACTTTGTAAGACTTATAAAATCGTACATGTACCAGTAGTACCGCACAAGGCGGTGGCGGAAGTTTCAAAAATGGTAAACCTATAGGAGAGGTTCGTTGCTGTGACTGATGGATGGCAGAGCGANNNNCACTGACTAACTGACAAACTGACTAACTGACTAACTGACTAACTGACTAACTGACTAACTGACTAACCGACTAACTGACCAACCGACTAACTGACTAACTGACTAACTAACTAATTGACTAACTCACTAACTAACTAACTAACTAACTAACTAACTAACTAACGAACTAACTAAGTAACTAACTAACTAACTAAGTAACTAACTAACTAACTAACTAACTAACTAACTAACGAACTAACTAAGTAACTAACTAACTAACTAAGTAACTAACTAACTAACTAACGAACGAACGAACGAACTGACTAACTGAGTAACTGACTAGCTAACTAACTAACTAACTAACTAACTAACTAACTAACTAACTATCTAACTGACGAACTGACTAACTGAGTAACTGACTAGCTAACTAACTAACTAACTAACTAACTAGCTGACTAACAAACTAACTAACTGACTAGCTGCCCAACTGACTATCTGAGTCAGTGACTAGCTAACTAACAANCTAACTAACTAACTAACTAACTAACTAGCTGACTAACAAACTAACTAACTGACTAGCTGCCCAACTGACTATCTGAGTCAGTGACTAGCTAACTAACAAACTAGCTGACTAACAAACTAACTAACTGACTAACTGACTAAATGACTGACTGACTAACTGACTAACTGAGTGACTGACTAACTGACTGACTGACTAACTGACTAACTAACTAACT
>BGPT01000053.1:186403-199252 GCA_003297045.1 Symbiodinium sp. clade C Y103
AACAAACGTGGTTCGATAGATGGGTATTGCATGTTGTGCTGTGGCTTTTGAAAGTTTGACAGTGGATTTTTTTGGTATTAGATGATATTCAGGTCTAACCGAAAGAAATCATCGTATTCGAATTCATTATATGACGTCGAAGATCTGGATAGGCTGTGTTTCGCGCCTCTGCGGCAGAGGCGGCAGCGGCAGGAACAGCCTGCAGACAAATTGATTTCTATGTCAATTTACTTTTTGGGCTCGCTCTGTAAGCTGAAGATCAAGGCCTTGGAAGCCTTCTTCTTTGCCTGCGACGGGTCAAGCAAGGCTGGCAAGGTTTTACTGACCTTTGTACCGCGCCTGAGCTTTGCGCTCTTTGCGTTCCCTGTCCTCTTTCTTTTTGGCAAGGTAACGGACTTTTTCCTGGCGGCAGAAGCACGTGGGATTGTGGTTGTTTGGATGTGCTTCGTGGCGCCTCTTCCTTCAGCTGCTTGCGGCGTAAGCGCCGCTTTTCGTTCCTTCTGTCAAGCCGCTGCTGCTTCTCCTTGGCAGCTTNCTTCAGCTGCTTGCGGCGTAAGCGCCGCTTTTCGTTCCTTCTGTCAAGCCGCTGCTGCTTCTCCTTGGCAGCTTTGGCGGCTGCTTGGCGCTCCGCCTGCGCTGACGAAGAGAGTGAAGTTATATGCGGAAGCAAGAAGCAGCGGAACGTTTTAATGGTTTGTGTTGCTGGAACGATGGCCTCTTCTTTTTCTTCTTCCTTGATAGCCGCACGGATCGCTGCGCGTTCACGGCGAATCCGTAAAACCTTCTCCTGGGGTTTTGAAGACACCGAAGCAATGAGTTTCTGTGTGTAAGGTTGGGTCTGCGTCTGCTGGGTTTCCTCGTCCAGGCTTGCCCCTTTGAGCTTCAACTGGAGCCACCCGGCGATGGCTAAGCGCCATTGCCCGACTTGCTCCCTAGTTGTGCTCATTTGCTTTGCCTCGGTGACAGAGATGATGACAGACAAACATGAAAGGTAAACATGCTTGCTGAGTTCCAGGCGATCAAGTCGATTGCCTGGTCAATCGACTTGATCTCTTCGACCAGAGACGTCACCGCATACACCCCTTAGCTCCCAGGCGATGCTTTNCGACGTTGGGCTGCCGAAATTTGGAAATTTAAGATCTTTTTCTCTTGCGCAGCACTGAGATGAAGGCATTCCAGATGCTCCAGGATCTGGCTCCACGTGTACGTTTGAGGGATGTTGATCACGTCATCAACCTGGCCGCAAAGGAGACAGCGTTTGTGTTGATGTAGATTGTTGTCAACCGCGCCTCCCACATTCACACACACACACACATATATATATATATATATATATTCACACATATGAATATATGTATAATATATATATATAATGTATACAATAGAAATGCGCGTCTATGTAAAATTACTTGTGTGGCTGTACAGGCTTCTATTCACCTTCCCACACCAACATTGAAGTTTGAGCTCAGGGTCCACCAGCTTCCCAGCCACCAAAGCCATAGCGCCCCAACCCACAGCACTCCACAAGCGCTGATCTCCATAAGCCTCCTGAAGGTATCAGCTGTGTAAAAAAAGCAAATCCAAACGTCCTGCACCAAAACAACCACACAGTGTGCATGTTGTACTGTTGTATACATATACTTATAAGCTATCTATCTGTCTGTTTATGTATTCAAATTTGCAGAAACATATCGATATCGTATATACCGTATATATAATATCTATGTCGATGATATGATTTGATAACAAAAAGGAAAACACTATTATATACTTGTCTACATCTACATACTGAATCTAAACATTATACATCGCGTGGCGCATCTCACTTGGCCAAACCAGCCGGGATCCTTCGACACTTTTTGCTCAGAGAGCACTTTCAGGCAAAGGCCATCGACAATGGGGCCAGCTGGAGCAGTGAAGAACCTGGGCATGTTCTTGTTCTGGATATCTCTGATAGCATCCCAATTGATACTGCAGGAATTATATATGGGTCTTCTTGTTAAAGAAGAAACAGGTGGCTTCATCCTTCATGATATTGTTGGGGAATACCCTCATTACATTGCATACATCTGCATGTTATGGTGGGCAAAAATTTCATCCCCGACTTTGACGAATCTTTGACTGTGAAACCATGCTGCGTGCAGCTCAGGCAACCCGTGGAGCAAGGTGATCACCACCAACAAGGACAAACCTTGGGCCAGCGACTGGGACAGCTGGTCTGCCAGCTGTGAAACGTGTTTGGAAAATGCAAACTTCAAAGGTGGAAACCATCTACATACCCCCCTTTTTGACGTCTTTGTTAACAGGACAACCATTAAGGGCAAGGCAAGGCATCGAAAGAAGGAAAAAGATGGAGAAAGGACAATTAAAGCTGAAGAGGGCATGGGTCAAAATGCGGTTATCCTGGTGAACACCAAAAAATATCTGGTCAATGCATGATAATCCCCCAAACAAGTTAATGCAGCTATTTACTATTGACCCATCCCCATGTCGTCAAACAGCAGAGAAACGGGTTGCAGCTTGCGGCAACAAATATCCAAAGATTGTCGTGACACCCAGCAGACTTGTGGTTGTAAGGACTCCCCGATAGGAACCGGTGCGATCCACAATCACTGACCAGAACAGGCCCCCCAAAAAGGACATGGTGGGCATCAGAACCAAAAGGATGCCCATCAGCTTTCGACTCAAGCCAAGATCCTTAGGATGCTGTGGTTGTGCTCCACCGAGCACAATGGCAATTTCACATCAAGGAAAAACATGAGGTGCATGACATAAAACCACAAGAATCTGGGCTTCCCTATTTTGGGACAAATCCGGGACATCATTGCACATAGCAGGTGAGACATGGTGAGACAACTGGCGGAAGCTGGGTCGATGTGTTTAGATGCCAAGTATCATGATAGTACACCGTGATAAAGCGGATCAAGCACACATTTGCTGCAAACAACAGCATTTGGGTGACTTTCAAGGTCCACAAAGGCGTGCGATTTGTTGGCTTTGCAACATCTGTCCTTGGCTTGTTTTCAACTAAGTTGATTCATCTGTCTGTAAATGGGAGGGACTGAACAAAACGCAAACTATGTGACATGATGCGACATTACGTTGGGTTCAATGGATGTTCTTTTTAGCATTGTTCTTTGGAAATCTATATAATCACGAAAACTATAACCATAGGACTTTTATGGATGCTTCAATTCCAAATCAGATTTAGGGCAAACAAAATGGCGTGAACTGCCAGCGAAATCGGGCACTAACTAAACCATCCTGAAATATGCATGAGTTTGATTGAGTTTGGGTGATTTTCTCGAACCGAGTGAGCCATCACAAACTTCAAGTCATCACAAACTTCAAGTCAGGACCAGAAATCATGTTTTTTTTCGGCTTGACATTATTCGGGAAATGATTTGTTAACGTCTGATTGGTCCAAACAGGTATATCCAAATTTGTGGCAATCTTAATGCATAGGGAACATGATGAACTGTGATCAACTGACAAATCACTGGAGTTGCGGAGCGCCCTTTGTCTTGGTCCAGGTTCAATTCACCTGGGATTTCAATCTGAATATGGTTTCTATTCAATTCATGTACATTCCCGTTACATTCCCCAGTTTTTAAGACAGATGTCAAATCTTCCACAGATTGCCAACTCCTTTGGCTCCAGCTGCTCTGCTGTAGATGTCCTCCTTAGGCACCGCCAACGGCGATCAGATTCGCCGGCGGCGACGCCAGGAGGTCTCCAAGGAGGAACCCCGTGAGCCTTGAGGCCGCAAAATGCCATTCCGGAAGGGTTCCGTTGTGGTCTGATTTGCAAACAAAAGATGTCATCGTTGACAACTAGAAACTTAGAAATATATAATATACATTTATATTATGTATAAGAATTAAATGATTATTTAGATATGCTTTGCCCCCGAGTATTCAAAACAAATCAAACACGTCATGTAGAACTGGAACTGAATAATATTACAGATTAGTACAGTAAACTATAGCCATAGCACTGTACATGCTGCAATATGTATGCACCCCTTCATGCAAGCAGCAAAGGCAAAATTTGAACTGGCGCCAGGTGGTGCTTGTACACAAGCCAAGCTGAAGCACAGAGCCAAACATCCATATGCCACTGCACGTTGCGCAGCTGCCATGTATGGGTTGTCTGTACTAATTCGGGGTGCTGCTCTGCAAGTTGGCTACTTTCGAGCCGAGGCTGACTGCTTGGGTGGAAAATGGACATACCTTGGGATTTCATCGTTTCAATCTTTCCAAGCCTGCAGTTGATGGATAAAAAATGATAAAAAACAACCGCCTTTCGATACCTGTCATATGCATGATATCTGCAATGTCTGTGACACTCTCCCTTCTGCAAGTTTGAGGTGTATAGCCGTGGTTGTCAGTTTGCAGCTCACAAACATTGCCAGTTCCAATCTGGAAAAGGATCTTCCAAACCAACCTTTATTTTGCATCCATGCTATTTTTCAGGAGAATACATTGGCGTGTGTTGCACTTTTCCTCCAGCACCATCTGAGCCACATGCACTGCGGCAAGAAAGTCTGAATTTGCCATGCGTGACAATCTATGGTATAGTGGAGCCCATTCAATGTGTACATACACCTATGTGCAAATGTATACTGAAAATGCCTAAATGCATATATGCAGATATGTATGTATCATCTATAAATATATACATGCATATATTTGATTATATTTGCCTATGTGTATAGAGTATTATAGAGTATTATTCCTCATCGATTTACAAATAATATATATGAATATATGTTTATATATATATATATTTATATTTATATTTATATTTATATCTATCTATCTATATATATAATATACTTATGTGTAAATATATGTATATATACATATATTATGAATATATTTATATATATATATATATTTATGTATATTCGATATATATATATATATTTATCCATGTCGTCATACATTCATCAATGTGTATACACTAAATATAGAACCTACAAGTACATATCTCATATACTATCAAAGGTGTGAATCCATGCCCAACATGTACATCATATACCCATATGTACCCCATAATGATCCAAAATGGATACTGTATCGGTCCAACACTCCTCTGCTGGCACTTCCTCGTCTCCCTGGCGCAGGGTTGGCAACAAACCTTCTAAGTATCCGATGACTTAAGGGACCCAAAGCCAGGATTGCATGACATCCAGCGAACAACTACCAAAGACTAGGCAATTCCCGCAAAGCAGGGAGAATTCCTCCAGATTTTCTCTTTTCATATCATGGCATCATTTCAGAGTTTCACAAAGACTCTCAAAAACTCAGTGCCGCTGTACCGGGTCCGCAGGAACCATAGTGACTTCAGCCACAGACCGATACTCACCTTGGCTGGTCCGAGGATCCAGGTCAAGTCATCGACTTTCCGGAAGCCCTGGACGAAAGCAGGGGAGCTGTGGACCTGCGCAATTGGGATTTCAATCTCACAAGTTTACGGATTGTTTATGGTAATATTGGGGATGATTTAGGGATGTTTAGGGTTTATAGATGGGTTGAGGGTTTTGTTTACCACATTCGTAAATGTGACTACTCTTCCGCCGATCCTTTTTTTATGACCTTGCTTCTGGCATGTTCTGGCCTCCTGCTCTATTTTAGAGGAAGTATAGCATAGTGGTAGCAAAATAAAGCTCCTTTGGAGCAGGTGTGGAAGCAACCAATATCATGCCATCCACCTAATATATGAATTTGGGAACAGGAGACATCACGGTCCATTAAAACTTGAAACTTGTGAAAGGAAACCGCGCAATGGGCCTGCATCCTGTATGTCTCAAGGAAAAAAAAGACACGATGTGCCGACTTACCTCTCCCGATTTGCAGGGTATATGCGTGTTTGCTTGCCAAGGCTTGTAGCATTTGCTCAATAGAGCTAGGCCCAGGCAATAAGTCGTCATTCACAGCAGTGGGTCACGACGGTCACGCTGCATACTGTCATCTGCCGAAGTGTGCACTGTCTCTTCTGCTACAGGCAGCAATCGTTCAAGAGACTCTGTCGCTGTCATTGAAAGTGGCTGCAGGGTGGGAATGCACTGTTCATTGCCGTCAAGGCAGTCCATACTCGGCAGATTTCCAACGGCACGCGAAATTGACTCAAAATTGGCCTCATAGCCCTGCGTGGGAGCTGGTTCAACTATTAGCCTCCGGCCTGTCATCTTCATCTCGTCATCCAAGCATTCATCGTGGAAACATGCATGGAATGAGATGGCATACTCTGGCCGCCTGAAGTTCACAATGGCATAGCCCATGTTGCAGCAGGACTGTGGGTTATATGGAATGTGCAGAAGGTCAAAGTGGCGCTGGAAACCACGATTGAACATGGCCTGCTGCAGCATCTCCCGGGTGAAATATGCCGGCAGCTCCCTCACCACTACCGTCACCACATCTTGGTCCCTGTGAGTCTCGTTCTTTGCCACATAACTGCACCAGGCCATGAGAGCCTCGGCTTGGAGGAAGAACATTTCCTTGGATTTGCGTTTTGATTTTTGTTCGGGACCATGAAAAATCAAAGATATCTCCTTCCCCTTAAATCTGGTGGATTCGCCATTTGAACAACAAAGCAGAAAAATTGAACAAAACATCATTTTCACCACATCCATGTTTCCATGGATTGCCTTTGTAACGTTCTCAACTGTTCGAGCCTTTCCTGCAGCTGTTCTCGGAGGAGGTTATCTGGAACGCCTGTGGATGCTCCTGATTCATTGAGGGCCACCGTCATTGCACCACATCGATGGACATTGCCGGTGCCGTCAAGGGCTTCGAGCCCCAAGGTTGGCCTTGGCAACTGCAAAGTTGCTGGGGACTGGTCTGTGTCTAAGACACCATGGGGGTCACCACGCGCCTGCATCAGCCCAGAATTTCCAGCCAAGCAGCTTCTATTATTAGATATTATTAGCAATGAACCCAAGAAAGGCATTGCTTGGGCCAAAATCACAAGCTTGGGGATTGGGTGGTAGTGAACGACATGAGCTGATCACAAACATAGGACTTGGCCACGTGTTGGCGAATGACAACTAAACACAATCAGCGGATCTCTTGCCTTTCTTGTTAGCAACGCGTGGTGGATGTCTGCAACCTTGGCAATGCTAGTCTGCAGCACCACGCATCTAGCAACACAGAAGCAGTCATCATCGAAGTCAGACAAGTTCAGTCCTTATCACAGTGCATATCCTGTTCCATTCCACTTAATGTGGTAAAATCAAAAATAAACAACCCCAATATTACCAAGCATGGATGGGATGATAAAAACCATCAAGAGTTGGAGATTTATTGTTGCGTTTACCACATTTGCAGAACAAGGTCAACACCAAGGGAAGGGCCAAGGCTTGCTTGGAGGACAGCAGCCGTTTGGTTTGCGACACCGCCTTCTTCCTTAGACACTCGAGGAAAAAAGTCTGCCCATGAAAGACATGCTCAAGTCACCTGGTTTTGGAGAAAAAACTCAAGACCTCAAAGGACCTCAAAGGATCACAGGTGAGGATTCCCAATCCTCTTGAAAAATCCCTTGGCATTTCCATGGATCTGGCTCGAATTTCAATTTTCATTGGTGTCTCTTTGATTCTCTGTGGAATTTCTGAGGTATTGGATTGCCACAAACAAGAGGGCACCCCTGAAATCCACTGCTTTAAAAGATAATCGTGTCTTCCTGTCCTCCTATATCAAAATGGGGGCATACCACAGTTCAAACCTACATATCTCTACTATATATTTATATATACATATGGATCCATATATTACTTTTGCACATATATATATATATAGATATACACACACTTCTATATTTTTATATACGTATATAATACATACAATGGTGGAATTGTATGGGTCTTGTTCTGATCCTATATGGGCTTGCTCAAAACATCTCAAAACTATTGATGCCCAGTTTATCCGAATGTTCGTGTACGACGCAAGACAAAATTTGCAGGCTCATTGTCCCATTTTCAGTCCCCATACCTAGTCAAGTCTAGAGTCTAGATGGTAGTTTCAACTCATCCCAAAAATTGTGCTGTGCATTCGTAAAACTATCATCCAAAAAATGGCTGAACTTGGAATCGGGAACAATCATGCGGGAATGAACGGCTAACTAGACAACTTCATTGAACATCACAAGTCATAAAATGTAGACATTGTATGCACAAACCAAACGTGGAACCGCCATCCACTTTTGGTCAAAGACATCCCCATTCTACCCCCATCCCAGGGAATCCAATTTTTGGGTAAGGTCAATGAACCACATAAAAAAAAAGATGAATTGAATTGAATCACATCCAATTTCTCAGGGTTAAAACATCAAACTCTTTTTCATGGGGTTGGGAAACTCCAAGTAGCTCCTTGAATGCGCCCAGCTCCGAACCGCTCCCTCCTTTCGCCACTGGTCAGGCCAAGGCACTGGCCCACCTCACTTCCGCGCTTTGGCGCCTGAACTTCTGAGATCTTCCGCATGAAACGCTCCAGGAGGTCTTGCGGGAGACCATGGGCCGCCTAACCCGAGCCGTTTTTCGGCACCAACATGGGACAAAAATAAAGGGGACTGTGCCAATTTAAGCATCAACATTGGATCAACAATGGATTGTTCCATCTGGACAGGATGGCATTTGTCATCAAATTTGTTGTGTTCTTTCTGCAAGTTGAACGATGCTATCCCAATCGTGGCACCGTTGAAACTTCGGCCGCCTGTCCGTCCAAAGAGTCATGAACTTGCTGCCAAACCTCGGCAGCATGACCAGCTTCTTCCGTCTACGCTCTGCGACCATTTGCACTTTTCTTTAACATCATATCATCTCATATCATCTCAATATATCCTGATGTCAATTGGATGTACAATAATTCATGTACAATGATGTGCAATGTACCTTTCCATTTTTCCATTCCTTTTGATCCCAACTGGTCGGCGCCGAGAAGCAGAGCCTTCCAGGCGACTCGTCTGACGGATGGGCTGCCAGTTGACCATCTCAGTGCGCAGCACACGACGCGACGACATCGCTGCAAGAGATGCCACTGAGCTTCGGGCTCGCTCCACTTGCCTTGGAGTGAAAAAAGAAGTGATTCATTGGATTGGTTTAAGGGAAAATTTACACAGGAAACCATGGATTTTCCCATCAAATATAGAGGTTTCCTGTAAATTTTCCCATTAACCAATCCAATGAGTGATGAAAAAACACGTGATGTACGGTGGATCTTTTCGATGATAGATATTGGAGAAACTTATTCTTATGCTGCAATTGCTTATTATTTCGAAATACTGGTCGTATTCTTACTATGGTGATGATTTGGACACTGGATGATGATGATGATGATGATGATGATGATGATGATGATGATGATGATGATGATGGTGATGGTGATGGTGATGGTGATGGTGATGGTGATGATGGTGATGATGATGATGATGATGATGATGGTGGTGGTGAAAGCCTTCGGGCTTCTCACTTTCCATGCTCACCAAAGCTATCCTAAGGCAAGGAGATGCCAAGCAGCCATTCTGCAGATATCTCCGGCTTCTGCCATGAAGGTACTGCTGCCGAGGCCTCACAAAATGACTGTAGCGGAGGCCTCGACGATGCTCTGCTGTGGTCCGCACCTCTTTGCCTTTCGATTTGCCTTTCACCGGAGCTGGGCCAGCAGGGCCCTTACCTTTGCCCTTGGCAGCTTTGCCTTCCTTCTTCGCCTCCAGAGGTGCTGTGAGCTTCGATCCGGCTGATCTATTTGCACAAAAAACAGTGAAGATAGAGGTCGTGTGTGAGAGACTTGGAAATGCTTGGTCAATCCCTGCATTAAGAACAAAGAACCACACACATGGACGCCGCCGTTGTCAAACCAAAGGCCAAATATGGACCATATGAACCTGAAAAATCTGAAAAGCAACAAGTCAGTGAAAGGATTGGCATTAGCACCATATTCCGGTTGTATATCCCAATGAAAGTGGCACAAAGAGACCACGTCAACTTGAAACTTGCCACAACTTGAAATGCTTTGACCTCACCTCAGGAGCCTCTGCTTTCAGTCCAGAGTTCTCCTTCAGGGCATTGTGGCCGTTGGCAGTTCAACCCTCTCAAGGGCCAGGGGCAAAGAGTCTCAAAAACAGCATGAATATACCGCATAGATACCGAATAGCACTTTCACACGATCTTTGCGAGTTGGGGGTCGAAGTAGGTCAGTTTCTTTTTCGCGACGAATCACCTTGGTAACTTCATAATCTTCAGGGAGTTCCACGTAAAGCCAATGCCTTCCAAAAATGCCACAACGGCACCCATCCTCTTCCGCCATTCAAAGGCTTCAGCATGACCGCAATTCCCGGACGGCTCGTCCAGGAGTCATAGAACAAACCACGAATGCGTCAGGATACTGGGCTAACCGCGTCAGTTGAGGCATGTTCAGCCCATAGGAGCCTCTGAAAATTGGTCTCCCGAGGTTAGCTATCATTGTCTGCAAATCAAACCGGGCATAGAATTGCCACAAGCGTTTCTCAGATCGCCAAGTTCAAGCGATTGAACAAGGTGCTGTCCCAGAAACACAAAGGAAAGCCTATGCTGTGAGATATCAACACCCCAGAAAATGCTGGTACATTATAGTATGAGATTTCATGTATCCATTTGTCCCCAAAATTAAATTGCCAAAGCTTGGCAGCACGCAAACAGTTCAAACAACTGATGCGGCTTAACAGCTGCGAGCCGAGTTGGAACATACAGGGAGCTGGGTTAAAATCCATTCGCATCAACCAGTATTCACAGACTATTATCCTATTGGATGTAAATGGATTCTAACAATAATTACTAAACTATTGGCTGAACATCCAGTAGCAAAATGTCCAGTCCTTGCCAAGACATTTCGATTCACACCCTTATCTCACTGGTCCTTTCAATCGCGGCGAGGAAACAACTCTTTTCAATCCAGGAGACAAATGAACCATGAATTCATATGTCAAACCTGAAAGCTACCATCCGATAAATAAACATTAACACATATACGCAGTGATGGCAGTGTGTATATATGTATATATTATTTAATATATGATACTTACACACACATATATATATATAATTAATATAAATACTGTAAAAACATACTATTCAGATCCAGCATGTGTTTATTCCACATGTTTGGATTCTGGCCATGGCCCTGCTGCTGGCCGCCAGTCCCCTCGACCTGGAGCTCCGTTGGGGGCATGGCCAACATGGCCTTGGCCACCAAGTCTAAGACAGAGGCCTGGCTGCTGCGGAGCCGCTCTGTTGGGGATGAACTGATGGATCTGGCGGCATGGTTTCATGGTGCATTTTATGGCCGGAAACGTCAACTTCCGCAAAATCCACCAAATTTGAAGGGTCGGGTCAAGAGGACTCGTTCCATCTTTCTTAGATCTTATCTATGATTGATTTACATTATATGGATTTAGAGGCAGCAAAGTGGGGGATAAGCTGGGATAAGCATCAAACAATGGGAGATCAACTGGCAATGATCCCTTTCATCACAAAATTAAAGGGGGACAGAGACATGGCAAAGACATGATTCAAAGACATGATTCAGAGATATTAAAAGTGGGTCTGTCCATCTGGTACCCTATCGCTGGTGTGGAATTGACATCACTTGCTATCCATGGCTTCACCTCCATCCTTTGCTTTCGCCGGTATCGCTTGACCATTCCCAGGACTTCGGAGAGGGCTTGGAGGGAAGCCTGGCAGGGTTACCAGTTCGCTATGGTCTTTGGCGTACGTGTTTCTATTTTACAAAACCATTCCCAAAAATAGTGGTTCTTAATTCCATCGATAACAAAGAGATGTATATATAGCTAATATAGCTCATGATATTCTTGGTGAAAGAAGTTTGCTGATGTTCCTCATTGAATTGAAGTGTCTCAGTGAAGGGACTTTGTTGAAACATGGCGTGGTCCACTGCTGAATCTCCTGCCGCCAAATGAACTTGGGCCTCAAGAGGCACAGAGATTCACAAAGTACATCAAACTACCATGCAAAATCCATAGCAGGTGTCTGTTGCCGTGATCTCAGAATCATGATGCTCAGGTCATCAAGGTCATTGAGGCCCAAACCAAAGCATACAAACATTTCATGGCCCCGGACCTTACAACACATCAACGCTTCGCAAGCTCTTGAGCAAACAACATCGTGGTCCGTGCATATGTTGCCATTCCCCCAACTGAATATAGACCTTTCACTTACTGTGTGGGGGTTGGAAAACGATGTTCATCGCAAAGACTGCAAGTCTCAAGGTATTTTTGACCAAGGGCTATGCCCATCAGACAGGCTCCAGTAGATGTTCAACGCTTGATGCCTCGGCGAAGGGCAACCAAACTGCAACACTCCTCGACATCTATCGCACTTCAATCCAAGGCTATGACAAGGTTCCAATGGCCGTTTCCGTGCCTCAGCAATGAGCTGATATTCACAAAGGTTCTCGGAACGGCAAATGGTGCATGTTTCCGCAGTTTCCTCCTGTGCAAGATCGGCTTCAAACAAATAGGCAAGTGGCTTCCTGCGTCTCGCAGGGCTCGAAAGCATTGGTACAAGGCAATGGCCTGGCAAAGGGAGAAGATTTAGGAAGAGCTGCCCACCCTCAAGAAACATCTAACTAGACGACGGATGGCCCGAGAGCGAAGAGAAGTATAGTGAGATATGTAATTGTGAAAATCGTATAGCATGAAATATAAAGAGAGAAATAGAAGANAAGATGTCTCAAAGAAAGAAGATGTCACTAAAAGAGGCGCAAAGAAAAAGAGATACAGGAGTATGTGAAGATGTGAAGATGTGAAGATGTGAAGATGTGTGATGTGAAGAGATGAAGATGTGAGCATTTGAAG
>BGPT01000053.1:200314-216198 GCA_003297045.1 Symbiodinium sp. clade C Y103
TGTGAAGATGTGAGGATGTGAGGATGTGTGAAGATGTGAAGATGCGAGGATGTGAAGATGTGAAGATGTGAAGATGTGAGGATGTGAGGATGTGAAGATCTGAGGATGTGAAGGTGTGAAGATGTGAAGATGTGAAGATATGAAGATGTATGACAGACCTTCACAGTTAGAAGAACCCTTCGCTCAGACGCTCTCGGGANGTGAAGGTGTGAAGATGTGAAGATGTGAAGATATGAAGATGTATGACAGACCTTCACAGTTAGAAGAACCCTTCGCTCAGACGCTCTCGGGAAAAACAATGTAAAACCGCATAAAACCAGAGGCGCCTCCCCTTCCAAGTCAGCACATGCGCGGCGTTCCACTGCCAAAGTGGACAGCTGGATATAAGCCTCCCCGCAAGCCATGCCATGCATGTGTCAAGAGTCTGGTATCCTGATTGACATCCCAAACATGAACGGAACGGATAGACATACAGTAGACGCGAATATCAATAGGTTTTTTGCAGGGCTTGTCAGAATATCGCTGGGTTGGTTTAAGGAAACAAGCTACAGGAAAGAAAGCAGAGTTTTCCCACCTCACTGGGTTCTAAATTTGCTCTTTTTTGACCCGTCCAAAGAGAATGGATTCAACCAGGTTCAGCTGCTCATTATCCAAGAAAAAAATCTTTTGGATATACTTGAAACCCTTACACATGACACATGGATACACATTACTGCGATTCCCTATAGAAAAGATATACCATATTCCCCATATCATCCATCAGGTTTGGATATACAGATATACATGGTTGTTAAATTCCCCATGAAAGATATTCTTTACATTGTCATTAATGGATGCTATTTTTGGATTCATCGTTTTTCTTATTGGATTGTCAATTTCCCCATTAAATGACGAATCTTCACCACACCATTAGTCAAGAGATGTCAAGAGCCTCTTGAAGCTTCCCACCAGCCATTAACGCATCGGACAGGAGGAGCCGCGCGGTAACTTCACCTTGGGCCTTGGAGGGATGTCACCAGCCTCAATTTCCATGGTTTATGATGGTGTTTGTGCTGATTCTATAATGGCTTAAAATGGCTTATAATTTGTAACGATTTATCATGAAAATTGTGATCTTTCTTCAGCACATGATAACATGGGTCAAAATCCCAGGATCACATAGACTTTTATCAGTGAGTATATATATGAGTGATTATTGGATTGTCTGGAGCCAGCCTCCTTAAACCAAATTCCACCAGCCAAAATGAGTTGCGCCCTTCTATCGCCAAAGCGACTGGCTGGCTAATAGCGGGGTTTAACCAGTTGGTGGGGTCGTGTTTCTTCACTCATGGAGCTTGGGGGCATTAACTCCCATGGAGCGTGGCATTTTTACAACCCCGTGATGGGGTCGAAGTGAGAAAACTGGTGCAATATAGTGCAACTATGATAGTCATGACTATAATTAGTGACTGTGACCAACAAACCAATGCACATGATAAGGGAATACAAGGGGTACAGGGGCAAATATTCAACCAATGGTTGACTGTTTGTTTGCGCTGGTCGTCCGGAATAAAGGGGATGCAGGGGATGCGGGAAAGATGATGGGACAATGGAATATGTATAACATATATACAATTAGAATTACATAAATATATACATATAATCCCCGTCTTAGAGAAATCCTACCATTTCCCACCACCCATAATTGAAGCCTTGAATTGAAACAACTATAATATATAGCCTCATGCAGGACCATAGCAATTCACCGAGTTTGCCATTGTTGGGTGTACACCGCTGACGGTTTGGGAGTGACATACTCATCTCTGGCCTGAAATTAAGGCAACTGGGCTTGCGGACATCCTGAAGCTCTACACTAAGTTGCTGTGCCTGCCGAGCGTGCAACAGCAATGACAGCCTAACATCGTCCAACGGCTTATGCATTTGTTGTGACATATCATGACCATTCATGACCCAAAAAGTGCTGCCTCTTTGGCTTCTTGTGATGCTATCGTCCAGCTCCGTACGTCACGGTCAGCCAGGTGCGCCCTGGTTGAGTCAACTTAATCTGCGGTGGAAAGTTGAGTCTTGAAAAGCGCTAAATGGATACATAGAATACATGAGGACCCAAATCTACAGCAATTCCAGGGTTTCACAAGGTTTCACTAACACTGACATTAAATCACCAGCGTCTGACATCGTCCATGCCTGGCTGATGCACACAGTCCAGCGGCCAGTTGCTGTTGCCCTGAAGGTCCCAAGTGTCGACATACGCCTAGAGCCTCAGAGATGAAGGTGACATGGTCATTTAATTCTGGCTGGTTGGTCACTGGGGATTCGCATTGTGGATCATGATAATCCCCAATATATATCTATTGGGTAGTACACCCCCCCAAATAATCATCAACCAACTGAGTGAGTTGCCTACACATTCTCAGCATCAGCGCGCGTGGTTGCATATGATCAGGACTTGAGAGCATAAACATATCTTTATCATTCTTCATCTTCTTGATTTAATTTGATGCCAATCTTAATGTTAATTGTTAGTTGTCAAACACTCCTCACAGTGTGACCCTCCTCATGGTGTGGTGGTCAAGCTCCTCACAGTGTCAGCTGCCTTTCGCGCTTGCGACAAGCGCCCAACGTCCAAGTGAACTGCCACCGCTGCAATGAGCCTCGGCAGTTTGATTGAGCACTGGGAAATCGTTCTTCGGGCCGATTCGGGCCCTTTCAAAGCACGGAACCAGGGGCCAGGCATTTCGGCCAGAGGAATCTGCTCATTGCACTTCCGAAAGCGCACAGCTGCCTGTCAAAGAACAATCCTTATCTAGTGCTGCTTGATCTGCTTTGTTTCCCTCATCTATTACGCCGTGTCAGCCATAGCTGCCGTCTTTTCAACCCGATAAAGCCTGCCTCCCCCAGCACCTGCAAAGCCTCTTCATGCTCACCAGCAGAAACCTGCCAAGGGTCGAAGTGGGGTCGAAGTGGCAGTCTACGGCCGGTGCATATCATGGCTGAAACTGTTGGGCGCACATGCTGCTCGGACAAGACCTTCAGCCTCGGGCCACAGAAGTTCAAGGTGTGGGAGCTGAGCCAACGTGCACCATTTAGCCTTTTGAACTCAAGCTGCAAAGTTAAATGCTGCAGGTCTGTGGCCATCATTCACTAGGCCCCAAACGCCTTGCACTCACCTGAGGTCATGCCTTCTCTCTGGTACAGTATTGATGCCTCCCACAATCGTGAGACACACTATTGAACTGTTGAAATCGAGCTGGAGCTGTATTTGAACAACATGACCAAATGAACCTATGAGTCCTATGAGCTAAAGGACCATTCCAAAAAATTGAAAACGTCACATCCATAAGGCAACGTGTCTGACATGTCACCAGTATGCTTAGGTATCTCTGGAAACAGATTTAGCATGCTTTAGCCAGCCTGCTTGGCTGCAAGGTGGGCCACATCCTCACCGTGTTTTAGCCACGGGCCATTTTCAAGGAGAGGCTCCTTGAATCTTGTAATTCTTTGAGTTGACGGGGTTTCTTAACATCATTAAAACATCCAATAGTACCGAATATTAACATAGATGGACCAAACTATGCCCCCTCCGATCAAAAGAGATATAACACTGATTGAACATGAGCCTGAGATAGCCTGAGGCACAGGCTGCTTCACCCTTGAGCATTTCCACTTTGGAGACCTTGTGGAATGGAGGTCAAAAAACATGAACTGGAGCTGCCAAATCATCTCAGAGGCCAACAACTTCAAGCAGTACACGAGCTTCACCCTGACTGTCCTCTCAAGATCTCTCAAGTGTCAAACCTATCTGTGCACCAACGAAGTCAATGGCTCAGCATCCAAGACATTTATATAAGTGAGCAACATCTCAAAGAGAATCATAGAATCCTAACTCTGAATATCTTGGACGGGAAAACATCTAAGTTGTTATTATTACTACTATTATTATTATTATCATTATTATTATTATTACTATTACTATTATTCTTTTGTCATCGACTATCATCGACCTCAATGATCCAAATGGGTGATCTTCCATTGCCATACCCATCTTTTCAGTGCCGAATCTCCAGCTCCTGTGAATCGAGTCCAGTCCCGTCCTTCAGGCGCTTGAAGATCGATTCGGCCGTCCTCCCGGCCTCCGTGGCCTCTTCAACCTTGACATATCTTGACATCTTGGTGGCGCAGAAAATGGAACCTGTGGAGATTTCTATCAGAGTTCTATCTGTGTAATATGTTTCAATACTGCCAGTTTTAATATGTTTTAATACTTACACTTGTATATCATATTATGAAATATATATATATATATGCAACAACAAATCATAAAATGCTTGTAAGTTGGCCCTAGAAGCAGCTCTTCTGCAGTGCCTCCCTTCCAGGGGATGGCCCGCCTGATCCAAGGTGATGCACAGCTCTGCGATTTCGCAAAGAGATTTGGCCATCTGCGAGCCGCACGCTTTTCCACGGTGGGGTTGGATTCAGCATTGAAAGGACTATGGAAAGGGACCTGTACAAACTAGAATTCAAACATTTTTCAAGATATATAACTGATATACTGGCATTGTCTGACATGATCTACCATTATTGCAGTGGAATGGAGCCACGTGAACACTATCGTTTTCAGAAACATCAACATTGTCAGACTGTAATTGGTGACAAAAGCAAATAGGATAGCTAGTAGCTAGGGAGCTGAGAACTACTTTTATTACCTCGAGGTGTTGAGCAGTAAAACAAGGTTGCCCTACTGGGTAACTATGTCAGTCTCGAGCTTGGCTACTCCAACATTGCCGGTGAACTATTGACAATTAATACATAGTCAAGTTAAGATGTGCTCAGAGTTGCTAAGACATCTACATCTACATCTAACAGATCCTAACATTACCTCACCACTACCGAAGAATCTGTGGCCAGGCTCCCAGGTTGACCACTGAGAGGTCCAACCGAGTCCAACCGAGACCTCTCCCAGCTCTTCCTCTTGTCTCCATAGCTCCATTTGACGCTTGCTGTAGCCTCTGCGGTCGCTGGAACTAACGGCTGGGATTTCCAAGGACTATTGACCGCTGGATTTGGCCACTCCCAATCAAGATTCGATGTGTTGCCAAGTCAGTTCATCGTTTATTCAATCTTTTGGATCAGGTCGTTGGCATATGTTAGCATCATCTCATGACTCATGCTGACACATACGTCTAATCACTGAGGACAAGCACGTAAAGCATCCCCATAGCGTCGGCAGCTTCGAAGAGATGACACGAGCCATGACAGGAATGCCTTGGCTCAGTCCCAGGTCTGTACCGACATCAGAGTCACCAAACAAAAATCCAACAAAGTCTCTCTTGAAGGATGTCCCAATCAAGTACCCAAATTTAGTGTCAAAATATGTCAAGATCATCCTTCAACAAGTTCACTATAACATGCTAATTATAGCATGCAATCAACAATATATCATATGTACATATTATATTATTATATTAACATGTTATGACTTATGACATGTGATACAAAGTTATACACATCAACTTGGATCCCAAGGCCTTCACACCATCCTTTTCCAAGTGACCTGTTCGCCCTGGACGTTCTCCGCCAGCTGCCTGGCTTCCTCCACTTCCTCCAGGGAGGCGCCAGCACTCAGCGCCAGTTGGGCGCGAGCACGTGCCGCCGCATCACCCGCCAGCAGGGCGGCCATGGCCCCATGGCGGCCACCGACTTTTTTGGGATCCTTGAAAGACTGCAAATGAGCTGCTGATGAGATTTGTCAAAATTCAAACTTCAGATTTCTTGAAAGATTTCGAAAGTTCAATATTTTAGTCAAGGCAAGGTTCATGCTGGAAGCCAACCAAAAATTGGATGCTCTCAATGCTGTCGTTGCTTTTTTTTGTTTTCCGGATGCCTTTTCAAGAACCCGACGAACATCTTCATCAGCATGAACATGATGAACCATCAAAAAACCCATGGTGCGCTTGGTGTCTTCCTTTGTTTTTTCAGGTTTTTTTCTTCAAGCTGTGCAGGTTGCGGTCTGGCAAAATTGCCTAGAGCCAACTCGCCTGGAGCCCTCCTTTTGAAGCCCTCCAAGACGATCGGCGGCTGGAGCGACGTTGCGCCAGCTGCCCCAACAAGGGATGGGAAAAGTCAGGGTACACCATGGCTACACCCACAGGGCGACCCGTTCCGTCATGTTCCTGGGAAGCAAAACTCCCAACCAACAGAAATGATGAGGGGAGAATATTTTCAAATACTGTATCTCCAAGCCTTGATGTTGATCATCCCAAAACCTTGGAACTTTTGGCACAATCAACAAGCCCCCTGTGCCATGGTGCGCAACGGTACACCCGCAACGGCCCTCATCGGCGCCACCAGCTATCGTGGCATCATGCCACCGCTCACACCACCACGGCGACTCTGCTCAATGGCTTCCTGGAAAGCAGCTGGGGATCATCTTGGCCCAAGAATGGATGGAACATAGATGAACGTGATGAACCCTAGGGAAGTATTCGAAAAAAATCAGGCACCAAATGAATATGATGCTTGTGTGCTTGCATGTCATTGCAAGGAAGGTTAGGTCAGGTTGGTTGAGATATTGGTCCTTCCAAAGTTGATATCTAATACCAGCCACACATCAGTTTGCTACCGGCGTCCTTCCGCATTCTCACTTCTTCTGCCTCCTTCAAATCACGCTGCTTGACCCTCAGCAGCCATGGCATGAACTATGGCAAAGCCAGGCTGGTCTGACCCTTTGATCGATCCTGATGGATCCTGACTGACGGATCCTGCTGGTCTCAACAGAATTCTGCCATTAGAATGCCATCGGTATATGTATATTTGTTTTTTCTTTATTCATTTTCCCATATAGTTAATGGTATATCATAAATTGTAAAGTATAGCATACCATGCCATCACTATACCACTCATTATATATAATTCATCTCTCTATCCCAAGACATCCCAAGCCCCATGTTGCGGTCAAGGAACCATTCAGGTCTTGGCCGTTTCTTGGCCGCCTCGATGTCCACTTTCTCATCCTGAAAAAAAACGGTGGCCCGCATTGCCATGATCGTTGTGAACACCAAAATAACTGGTAAAGCATATAAATGCTCATATCCGAAAATATAATATTATAGGTTTTGACCATATCATCATGATTCAACATGTGACGTTGGTCTCAAAGTAGCAGGGGAATCCAATCACGAATAAGGCTCGGAAGCAACAACTTGTGGTAATGCGTACAGGCCTCTTCTGGAATTGTTCGGCATGTTCTTGTAGAAACGAGTTCTCCAACAAACTTGAAATCACAGACTACTCAAAGTCGCCTGGATTTGTTCATATTCGTTCTACTTCTTTGAGCTTCTTTGTGGAGAGTGATTCTGCAAATGGCCGCAAACTCACTAACCTTAACCTGACTAGCTCAATCCAGCGACCTTGGGGTCAGGAAGGATGAAGGCTACGGTGAAGGAGGCGGCAAGTCCCACTGCTCCAAGGATCAAGAAGACCTGCTCCCTGGGTTCGGTGTCCAATGAGAGAAACTGATGGGCACATCCCGGTATACCTCACAGTACTCATTAATCATTAATCTTGCCTGCCTCAACAATCAATGTCTTTCCATTTCACTCAAAATTTGGAGAACCAGAATCCCCCAGATAAAATGTGATTCTCCTTCATTCGCATGTTCCCAGGTGGGAGTTCCCCTTCAAAATGACGCGCTGATCACCTCATCACAGAAAAATTAGACCCCTGCTGATCAGCTCGTCCAGTCAATGTGCCCAGCTGCCAGTCCTGAGGCGGCAATCCATGGGAAAATCTACAGGAAATCAGTGGGAAACTCCAAACACTAACAGTTTGCTATAGAAAATCACCATGTTTTCTAGGTATATCATGGTATATCAACGAACATTCAACGAACATTCAGTGGCCATTTTCCATAGCCATGTTGAGTTGCCGGAGGATACCTTGGAATTTAGTCACGCAATGCATGTCTTGCGTCGAAAGAGATGTCAATGGGAGTTTCATGGAGTTTCAAAACCCGAAAGAGATACTGTACCAATCTGTACCATACAAAGCCGTATCTGAGGGATATGATATATCCCCTTCTTCTAGATGGTAGGTACCTCCAATTTAGGTACACCTTGAAATAGCCATTGAACATTTCCCATGACAATTACTTGAACAGTGGCATCAATGATATCGTCCACTGACTCCACTTATGTAAAGCACTCTGGGTCTCTGACCGGGGCATCTGGATCCAGAGCTGATGGCTGGAACTGGTCTGGGTTGGCGGAGAACGCCCTGACAGGTCCGGGAATTCCATTTTTTGCTGAGGTACCGTCATTTCACGGAGTTACCCTCTGGTAAACTAACATAGCTATGGAAAATCACCATGTTTAATGGGAAAATCCACTATAAATGGCCATTTTCAATAGCTATATGTTAAATTACCAGAAGGTATGCAAAATCATCATTTTCTAGAGCCAAACCCGGCTGTGGCCTCCACTGCTCAACCAGGTCCCTGGTGTTGCCTCCCAGCATTTCTGAAGTTTTGGCGATCACAACCGACAATTTCCATGAATTCAAAGCGCAAACAATGTAAACATATGGGCATACATAAATAGAACTATACATAATTAATCATAATTAAATATATTCTATATATTCTATATGTACTAGCTGTATATACATGATCATGATGATCAAATCCATCTGATTGAACATATAGATGGCATGACATCAACTGTCCGGACCAGCAACATCTAGCATCATTGACGGCATCATTCATGGTTTCAACAGCCACACCTGCAGCCACAGCACCCTGGTCCTGGCGAACAAGAAACCCAGCCACTCGGCCGTGTCAGAAGCCATGGCCTCCTGTAGTTCGCGTGTGATGCTTAGCTATACTCTGGTACTTGGATGTATTTGGCCTCTTGTGCGATTGCTAGGCTTGGCAGAAGAACACCGGCGGCCTCGATTGATCTGAAGCGCCACGATGTGCCATGATTGAATGCAGTGCTGCTGCAAATTCCGATGCAACATCTTCATCTGGGGGGTTCTTGAAATGGTGAATCCCCAAAACCATGGATTTCAGTACTAAAATGCTCTGATCTTGGATGATTTGGGGGTACCACCTTTTTAGGAACCCCCCATCTTCAAACCTTTGACTTAAGTTGAATCCCATCCTCTGCCATGTTTGGGCAAATCATTGCAAAACAGCAAGGCGACTCTTGTTCAACACCCAAGTGCTGAGGAGAATGCTAAGCCAGCGTTGCCCCAACGACCAGGTGCCTCAAATGTTGGGCCCACAGCCCCAGCCCTACCCCGCGTCAGGGAAAAGGGCCACTGAGCTCAGTGACTGGAACGAAGCAGCTGTAGCATGAGAGCAATGCCTTAACTGTCTGGATGGCACTGTCACATTTGAGGAACATTGGACCCTCACAATCTGTAAGGCCACCATGCTGTGGCTATGTCGGCAAAGAGGAGCCTCATGAGAAACTGGGGCAGCTACAATGCACATGGCCAGGACGAGTAGCAGTCCAGCCCTTGGCTACCACTTCCAAGGTGCTGTCTATTGTTCTGATGCCTTTTGTCAACTCGTGTCCGTTCTTTCTCACTTAGTGCCATGATACACGCAAAGAGACAATTGGCCTAGCTTTTCGGAAACAAATACAAGCTTTTTTACATGTGTTACCAGTGTTTCCTGTTCAGCTTGATTCAGCCCATCGACACAGTTGAGAAACTACCTCTCAAACACTCAACCAAGAACGTGCAACACCACTACGAAAAGTAGCACGTGTCCTGGGCTGCAAAAAGAACATGCTTTTCTTGGGACAATACTCAGGTTATGGGATATTTTGTTCATGCTCGCGCAACTATTGGTATTATCATGTACTGTATATGGCGTTATTCAATATTCTATTCCATCATGTCCTATTCTCTTCCAGGTTAGAAGAACAATTTTTATCATCATTATCATTATTGATACTATATTACCAATAAAACCTGCAATGAATAACCAATGTATACACGGTTTTCACAACAATTTAGCCTAACCCCACCAACATCCTCCACTGGAGCTCCAAATCTGGAGGCCCGGCCGTGAAGTTCCTGACGCGTCTGATAATGGGGGAAGCACCAAAAATGGCAATTTGCATAGGGAAAATATGGGACATATATGGACATATGGGAACCTACTGTATTGGAAATTGATGATTCACCAGTGAATTTTGGATGATTTCTATAGTGCTCCCATATTATTTTCAAACAAACCCATCTCACGGCTTGGGAAACTGGCAACTGTCTACATTTTCTCAATGTCAATCTACTGCGACTTTTGACTGATAGAAATCTGGCGTTGTCTCATGTTGTGTCATCATTGCCTTTGCAAATCCAATTCCCACCATGCCAACGGTTTCATGCCAAACGTTCGGATACAGCGCCTTGGGATCTGCGCATCGTGTGGGATCTGCGCCAAAATGCACCAAGCAAACCTGTTCCAACGTTCAGGCAGGCTTGGATCACTATGGTTTTCGGTTCAGTTTTCATTCAGGACAGGCATGGCCATGCAAACCTATAGAGGTATGCTAGAGGTCAAGTTATGTCAGGTTGGAGAGTTTCCATGGAGCCCAACGCAACTTTGCAGTGGAGTGGCTGTTGGGACAAGGGGCGCGAAAACTGAACTATCAACCCTGAAGCCAAATACAGCAGAACCGGCACTCAAAGCATGATGTCAACATCGCCAGGAGGTGAGCCGAAAGCTCAAGGCCGCATTCGGATCGTATCTCTCTGTACAGGGTTCCGTTTATGTGGTGTTTGACGAAAGCCTTGCGAGTAAAATGAAACCATGCATACCGTGGTTCATACGTTGCCAACCTGGCCAGTGCATGAACGTGCTGTGAATTGGGCGCAAATGGGTCTCGAGTCCGTGTTGCGTCACCAAGTCGGCGTTTGATTCACAAACACAGAGAGAGAGAGAGAGAGAGAGAAAAAAAAAACTGGCAGTTCAAGACCACCCCGTGAGCATCATGACTGTGAGCGTCATTACAATGAACCGCATGAAAATCATGAGAATCATGAAAATGAAAAAAACATGAAAATGATAAAAAAAACATTGAAAAAAATGAAAAACATCATCACCATCACCATCATCATTACAATCAATCAATCAATCAATCAATCAAATCCAATCCAATCCAATCCAATCCAATCCAATCCAATCAATCAATCAATCAAATCAATCAATCAATCAAATCCAATCCAATCCAATCCAATCAATCAATCAATCAATCAATCAGTCAATGTGCAACAAGTCTTTGCGATGCCGGATAGGCCGGATCAACTCCAATGTGTTGTACAACGGCACTGACTCAGTCAGTGACACACCAAGAGAGATGGTTTCACCACTCAATTGGTAGTCCAAGGCCTTCAAGATAACAGCAGGGTAAACTCCAAAGCTGCTGCAGGTTCAACGCGCAACGCAACCCGTTAAACATGCGCACATGAGCATACCTTTCTGTTGGGGGAATGTGTATAAATAACTTTATAATACAAATGCTTATAAAATATGCAAATGTAATACAACATTGTTACATAATATGCATCATTTTATCATATGTAAAACAGCTGCTAGTGTACGGTATCCAATCGGTTTCAATTGCATGGAATGCTCATGAGAACCCATAAGAAATGCCAGTTGGACTTAACTGATTTTAACTTCACGGGGTTGCGGTGCTGCCGGTTCCACGACTCATCCAAAAATCAGGCCCGTGCTGCCGGTGCGCCGGCAGCCATCAAAGGACCTTTCACTCCTGCAATGAGCAAAGAGGAGTGGCCTGGAATTCTTGATTCATGTCTGTATCGTCTCATGAGATGATGGAAGTATGCACTAATCATTGTGATATATTGTGATCATAATGCAAAAGCAAGTGACATGTCGCAATATCTCGTGACATTCATGTCAGCATCAAGCCCATCTCTGACAAGCATGCAATGCTGAAACCACCCTTCATCTATGTCCTTGGAAGTTCGGACAGCGATGCCGTCGAGGCCGACTTTGGGAAGCGGTTGGCTTCACGAATGCCTTGGCAACGAGTGGTGAGTACTGAAATGCCTCAAAAAAACGAACAAGGCATGCTGATCATGCTGTAGTGAATCAAGAAGTCAAGGAATCCTTCACTCCTAGTAGATCACATAAACGCATGCAGCTTGCACACCACAACATGAATTACTCAATTACTGGGTATATGGCGGGAGCAGTCCAACCGTGCAGGAGCGTTCACCACCTAAGGGCTTCATGAGCTACAAACCATCTACTGAGAGACAGGAAATGACCAGGGTCAAATATGAAAGCGGACATCGCCCGTCCGATTGCGATGTCACACTTGTGCAATGTCCTTCAAACAAATCTAAAATTTAATCTAAAGCTGCTATTCAACTCAAAAAAAGTAAAATAAACCCAAGAGGGTTGCCAAGAATGGAAATGCCCGAAAAGCACGAGAGGCCCACCCTTGAATTCAATTACAACATTGCTTTCTGCATGCCGAGTAGCAGTGCGAGCCAGCAGTGGTGTTCGCATAGCACTGTCAGCAGTGGGAACAATCTTAGTGTTCAACACTTGGTGGTTTAAAATGGGGGTACCTTCAAAACATCCAAACTGAAACAATTTTTGAAATCCATGGTGAGTTGGGGATCCTCAATCTCAAGAAATCCCCATTTCTTTTTGACGTTGCACTTAGCTTTGAAGCTGATCCGGGGAGATCCAGACAATGCCCACATGATTCGCTGCGGCCTCGGAGACAGCGCATTCTTGCCTGGAAGTCTGGCGTTGATCTGCTGGACTCAGATGGGGGTTTCCTCAAATGGGGGTACCCAAAAATGGATGGTTTATAATGGAAAATCCTATCTAGAAATGGATGATTTGGGGGTACCCCTATTTTAGGAAACCTCCAGATTTACTCTCTCTCTCTCTCTCCATTGCCATCCCGAAGGTCCAGCCTCAGATTTACTAGCTGAAGAGAATTATCCAGATTCTTCCAAGATTAAAGTAAGCGCATATAGAACCCCCTCCAAACGATAGAAACGTAACATCTCACTGTTTCTAGAGATCGCATACTGTTCTATCTGTTTGGAGGTTGCCATATCATGACATGTCATCTTTTCATCCTATTCTGAAGAGCGATTCCAGCTGACTGCAGCTGATCGTGCCTGGAAATACGTCCTTGGCCATGTCCAGCTCCATCGCTGGCCTGGCTGTATGCTGGTAGTCATCATCTAAAAAACGCATGACTGACTATAATCCCAAAAAAAACAAAACAAAAAAGAACATCCCGGTATCCCCGATTATTGGAGGCATAATTTGAATTAACTATGATTAATTATGGACATTATTCTGAATTATGGTCACATTCTGGGGTACAGTACCCGAAGCTGTGGCTTCGAAACCAGGCCTCCCTTGCACTTCCGGATCCAGCTTCATCATCTGCCTCGGCCAAACATGGCAACAATGGCAACAAAATCGTCATTTACCGTGTATATATATTTATATTATATATAAATGTATTATACATATATACATTACATTACATTGCATTACATTACATTACATTGCATTACATTACATTACATTACATTGCATTGCATTGCATTACATTACATTCATACATTCATTCATACATACATACATAGATAGATAGATAGATAGATAGATAGATAAATAGATAGATAGATAGATATGTATGTATGTATGTATGTATGCATGCATGTTTAATGAATAAATTGTTAAACCAAGAGGATCCTGCAATCATATTTGAATTCGTTTGTAAACTCAGGCTACGAGTACACTTTTCCTTTTGGGCGTGTTTGGGGTATCCACATAACTATCAGCGCAAAGAAACACTTATACTAATATAATATATATATATATATAAAAATATCTAAATTTACTGTCACACTGTAAGAAGCTTGAAACTCCATCAAGGGCACTTCAATTTTGAAGTCTTGTTTGCACAGTCAGTGGATGCTACACCAAATGCAGAGCTTCTGGCTGTTTGCTGTTGCCCCTGGCATCGTTGTAGCCTGTTCAGAGGGTATATGCAACATCCGCGAAGGTGCGAATATCAACTATGGCAACCAAGCAGTGAAGAAAACAAGAGATACGGGCAAGTACAAAGCAACAAACAAGCAATCGCAAAACAGGTCCTGTATGAAACCATGAAACCGTCCACCAAGGGTCTTCCTGCGACCAAGTAGCCAGTTTCTCGAACTTCTGGTCTCTTAGGGGCTATTGGTTCATAAGCCTGGGCATTTGGGATAGAAGCGCAGCAAACGTCAAGGCATCTAGAAATTGATTGCTGAATCTTTTGTCGGGCTTTGTCAATGTATCTCCATGTCGTGGTTGTTCTTCTGCGATCCCAAACATGCTGTGCTTCTCTTTGCTGTTTCCAAACGTTTAACTAGCTTGCTTTAAAGCCTCGCACAATCTTCTCTTTCGAAACGGTTGTAATGCTTTTGTTTGCCACAGGTCTCTGAGCTCGGCGGTTTCGTCTGTACTCTTTCTAAACTTCCCGGCCATCTACAGAGCTACTCGCCTACCTGGACTACCTGGGTGCCCCAAACGCGGCTCCGCCAGCCCTTCGTGATGTTGGGAAGCTCGGAATTTTCGGGCCTTGGGAAGCTACAAGTGATCTTGCTGGCACAACTGTGGGAGTGGTTCTGGGCACCCTCCAAAAATATAATTACCCATAATATATATATATATATATATAATAGGATGATATGGGATTAATACCAGTAGTACCGCACAAGGCGGTGGCGGAAGTTTCAGGAATAGCACACTATAGGAGAGGTGAGTTGTTGTGAGTCATGGATGGCAAAGCAGATCCACTGATGGAGCAAAAGGTGGTTGGAGCGTCGGCCTATCTATCTGTCTATCTATCTGGCTGCCTAACNCACTGATGGAGCAAAAGGTGGTTGGAGCGTCGGCCTATCTATCTGTCTATCTATCTGGCTGCCTAACTAACTGACTAACTGATTGACGGACTGACTAACTAACTAACAACCTAACAACCTAACTAACAAACTAACTGACTGACTCACTGACTAACTGACTAACTGACGAACTGACGAACTGACTAACTGACTAACTGACTAACTGACTGACTAACTGACTAACTAACTGACAAACTGACTAAGTAAGTTGTGAAGTTGTTAAGTGGTTAAATTGTTAAGTTGTTAAGTTGTTCAGTTGTTCAATGGTTAAGTTGTTAAGTTGTTAAGTTGTTAGTTCAGTTAGTTAACTGACATCTCAAATTTTGCTNAAATTGTTAAGTTGTTAAGTTGTTCAGTTGTTCAATGGTTAAGTTGTTAAGTTGTTAAGTTGTTAGTTCAGTTAGTTAACTGACATCTCAAATTTTGCTTAAAACCCTCAGCTTTTGACACTTTTTACTTCCAAATGTGCTTGGCGCCACAACGGCGTGCACTTTTTCGACATCGGATGGCCATCGAATCGTCCAAAAGTGGCCCGAGCATNGTGCTTGGCGCCACAACGGCGTGCACTTTTTCGACATCGGATGGCCATCGAATCGTCCAAAAGTGGCCCGAGCATGTGGTGTTTTTACATTTTTCACTTTCAAATGTGCTTCGCGCCACAGCGCCGTGCACTTTTTCGACATCTAGAGAATGACAGTTTTTAACACTTTTTACTTCCAAATGTGCTTCGCGCCACAGCGCCGTGCACTGTGCTTCGCGCCACAGCGCCGTGCACTTTTTCCACATCTCAACTTCCAAAAGTGCTCCGAACATGACATTTTTTAACCCTTTTTACTTCCAAATGTGCTTCGCGCCACAACGGCGTGCAATTTTTCATGTCTCATCTGCCAAGATGTCTCCGCCCCCGCCGCTTTAGCGAGCCTACT
>BGPT01000053.1:216446-247092 GCA_003297045.1 Symbiodinium sp. clade C Y103
TCTTCTGACTTTCTTCATCTTCTGACTTTCTTCATGGCTGAGCTCTTCACATCTTGGCTTTTCTCACCTCTGCTTTTCAACTGTCCATATTGTCGGAAGTTTCACTTCTAAACTTCCTTCGANGACTTTCTTCATGGCTGAGCTCTTCACATCTTGGCTTTTCTCACCTCTGCTTTTCAACTGTCCATATTGTCGGAAGTTTCACTTCTAAACTTCCTTCGAATATTCTATCACTACCTCTTAAAGGTTCTTAAAGGAAAAACAATCTTTCGAATCAAAGTGGCTGCCACATTCACTAAATTTTGGACCCCGAACAGGCGTCGCACCCCCATGGGGAGCATTGCTGGACGCACCTCTGGCACCTGCGATTTGAGCTGCTCACCTCATCCCATGGGACGGGGAGCAGAGTTTGACCCTTGAGGAGGCACAAAATGGTGCTGGATTACCCTGAAAAAGATCACGGAGTCCCTTAAATGCTGCTGGAAACCATGGAATTTTCCTGTTGGAAGTGATGGCAAGTTTGGGTTCCATGTTTGTAAACAAAAGGGTGTACCCAATTCTGACCCAAACCTACACACTTTTGAAATTGGGAAGGGTGAAACCATGTGAAGCCGTTGACCTGACAGCTCTAAGAACATCTAAGAACCATACTAAAGTTGCCATAGCTCATGGCCATTCGAAGGTTCGTTTCCTTCAAACAGGCTACGAACTGAATTCAATTCTCAGTAGGTATTCAAGGGTATTCTGTCATTCGGTGTCCCCCCAAATTTTCCCAATATCAGTGATTCTTGTCAAAGACCATTCTCCATGACTGCAATGAATATGAAACTGCAGCAAGTTTCCGATTGATATATCCGCTAATAAATCATTGATGGATGTTGTAGTTTCAGACAACATGGATATGAAACACACAAATTTTCTGATATATAATATAACTGTAACATATATCTCATGCTATTTCATCATTAGATCACTCTGAACTTGTCCTTCTCAAACTCCATCTTCTGAATGAGAAGCCAGTCCTTAGTGTTGCGCACCAGGCTGCCAGGACCGATCCACTGGAATCCAACAAATCGATGCGCGCTTGGGACCCGCGGCGCTTGGCTTGTACTTTCGATTGTCATCCATTTGGAGCGTCATGGCGAAAAACCTGCTGCTTGAAGGACCAGCGAAGGAAAAACTAGTTGGTCATTGATCGGTTCTCCTTGAACTGTTTTGAATATCCATGTGTGGAACTGTTTTTCGCAAGTTTTTACCTGTTTTGACCTGTCTTGAAATGTTTTGAATATCCAATTGGGGTTGCATATGGCGCAGCTTGTCTGTTCCGTAGTCCACATCTCATAACCACGAATGGACCAAACAAACAAAGCAGCAGCAGTCGCTGAGGGGGCGGCACCCACAGTGGCACTGGAACAGCTCCAGGGGCAAGGTGCACTTTGAGCCGTAGAACTGACCAAAAATATGCAACCAACCATGCTTTTCATCCAAGGTCTTATGAGCTGCGCCTGGAAGCACTATTGTGGTTTGAACAGAGAATAAATCTAGGACTCTATCTGCATAACATCGGCATCTATTTGTTTGAATGCGTGGGTAGATGATATGCATATTACATATATCATCATATATCATGAGACTTGATCTCTGCATGCACATGTTATATAATTAGTAGAAATATATATATAGAGATATATAGATGCATCAGCGTACCACACCTGCTTTTCAAGTATATATATATATATATTATATCTATATACACATATATATATATATACAAATACACCGAATATACACATGTGTATGCCTGTGAGCGTGCGTCAAACATATACATAAATGAACAATTATGATCTATACATGCCTGATATCCACGATATATTCATTCACATCCACTATCCTAGAATTTGAAAGAAATGACACCAAAGTCAGAATTTGCAGGAACCCTGACATGTGGGAACACACAATGATAAACACAGTTTCCTCAAGTTTTTACGTTTCTTTATTTCCCTCTCTCTCTCTCTCTCTCGCCATCTTAGTTTTCCCTTTTATCATCCTGTATGCAAAACATTGATGAATGACTCCCATATCAGTGGGTGAATCCAATCTCCACAATGTCCCCATCATCTCCGTTGCACCGTCTTTTTGATCTCAGCCAGCACCCCGACGGCTCCGCATGCGTGGCCGGCTTGGCCCAGGCGCGGCCGCACTGGGCATGCTGGGCGGGTGTGCAAACCGCTGCGACCTCGGCCGGGGATCCCCCAAACTGTGACCAGTTTATACCATTTTGATGGGAAAATGATGATGAACCATTGGAATTGGGGATGCCCTTAAATGTCAAACAAACCCATTCAGCCAATGTCTGGCAAAGTCTCAAAACTTAGTCAAGAGTGAAGCGATGTGTATATGACATGACAAACATGACCATTAATATCTTATGGATACTTACAGGGCACAAACACAGAATGATGAGCTGCTGCTAGTTCGAGCAAAACCGAAATCCAACAACTCTGTGATCCGCCTGAGTGACAAACCTCTGCACTAAACTTGGCCTTGTAAGCTGCGCGGGATGCTCGCTTGAACTTGATGCACTTCCGTTTGGCAGCCTCATATGGTCAATCAAAGTCAAAGCACACTTTGCCGCTGAAGGAGTCATACCAAAACACTTTAAAAATGACAGCAAAACCTACAGGAAATCCCCATAATCCCCATATTCCATGACTAGAGGCTTTGTTTCCTGATATTTCCCATAGACTTTCTATTGGCAAAAGACCAGAATGATACTCAATGATGCTCAATAACAAGTATATGCTTCGGGAACTCTTAGTACATCTTACTGAGGCCATGGCTCCGACATATCGATCCCTTCCCTCTTCAGTAGCCGTGCCAATGAACCCTGGCTACCCCAGGTGCCACTGGGATCCGGAGCTGACACTCCGGCCTCAGAGAGCTGAGAACAAAGACACATTTGTCATTTGTTTGGCCTTTGATAGTATTTATATAGTCACTTTAGTCATCATTGACCATCCATTTTTTGAAGGTGATATGGGACTATTAAATCTTAACCATCCCATTGTGCGGGTTAAAATGCTCAATGACTAAATGATATAATTTTGAAGCTTTCCCAGATTCTTCCGCAACAAATTTCAGCTAAGCAAAATGAGCCAAGTGACACCTGACATGGGCTTTGCTTCCGTCTCACCCAACTTGAAGAAAAGCTCCTTAGTTCATCTTGGTTGAAACAAATCAGAAGGACATGGTCTATCTGACAGGCCTAGGCTGTGCGCACTATTTCATTAAAGGTCATCTGTGGTCCATTGTAGCTTTCCGCATACACACCAAGAACGCTGCACGAAGATCGAAAAGCACGGGGCTGTCCGAAAAAGGCGGCTGCCCCAAATCCACTTTTTAGCCATTCTATTCTCCCTCTAATGAAGAAATGCTGGGGAATACTATATCCACATATATCCACCATTCTTGGGGGAAAACCCACAGAACCCATACTGGCTCTAACTCCTTTTTCAACGCAATGCTCTGCAGGCAGATTCTAATTAGACCTGCATGTATAGGTGGATCGATTCGACCCCCAGCTGGTGATCCATGGATGGGACACTCTGCCATGTCTGTAGTGCCCGCCATCGACACTTCCTATTACTTTTTTGGGATCAACAGAACAAGTAAATTGGAGGCTCAAAATGGATCATATATATATATAGAAATGGCGAAGGATGAGTGACTTAGACAAAAAGATATTAGTGAAACATGTCTGGCAAACAAGCAGCATGTCCCATCACTCAGACCTCCTGTCTTTGGGAGTCTGTAGGAAGGATGTGCCCCTCTATGGTACGTGTTGCCGAGGCAGCAACTTATTTGTCACCTCGCTTCCTGTGATTTGATTCACATCTGGAAAGCACTGTATCGAGGGTAAGAACTCTATGCCTGTCCACCTTTTCTTATTGGAAACGTATGTCAGTGTGAGATATTGAGGGGTTTTGGGGGGCACCCCTATCAATTACAGGTTGCTCCAAAGTTTCTAAGTGTCTCATTCAATACCATTGGCATATACAGGTAGCTTCTTACACAGATCCCATCAGCCTTCTGAAGTCCTCGTTAAACACATCAATTGATGACTACATGATGACATTCGCAATTCGCAAGTCAACACCTACAAACTACTAGTACACCAAAAAAATCCAAAAAACATCAATTCATGCTTCAATTCCCCCCAATGTCTTCATTGTTTCACATGTTTCACCCTCAAGGCTCTGGCTTTCGTCCCGCCGACAGCACAGCGCCATGCTCCAGCAGAACTCGCAACGTTTGCGCGGCCGACTCCTGCATCTCCACCAAGTGTCGCGTAGAACGTCCGGCGGAATCTTTGTGATGTAAGGCCTGACGTCTATAGTGGGAAACTGCTGGGAAAATAGGGAAATACAGTGATAAATTGAAGAAGAAACGATTTATAGTTTTCCCCACAAAAGTTTCGTGGGTTTACTGCAAATCAGATTTTCACTGACAACCAATTTCGGAAGCCTGACACCACGGCGAACGGCTAGCTGCTGGCGGGTGTTGTGTGGTTTTAGGCTTTATTGTTGGGGATGAGGCGTCTAAAAAATCTAAAAACAAACAACAATTGGAATACTATGGAAATATTGCACATACAGAACCAGCAATGGTAAATGTCTTGGAATGTACGACAGATTACGACAGTGTATAAAGCTGTCATCTACTTGGGGTTGATGTCCTATTCTGTGGCGATAGCCACTGAAGAAACCAGCACAAGATTAGCCAAAGGTGCGGCAAGATCTGAATCTATGCATCAACAATGTTTGTCAATAGGGCTGGCAGGCGGCCTCCTTCAACATTGCAGCGTGTTCTATCGCGAACTTGTCTAATATAGTCTGGCCCCTCCTGAGCGGAAAAAAATCGCGGCTAGATTTGATTCGCAGCTGGCGGAATCAGATCAGCAGCTGTCTGTAATCACTGGCCAAGGGGCTCATTGATGGACTGATTGATGATTTCACTCAGACCACTTTCAAGAATTCGCTCCACCTGCCATGGAGTCAAGCAACATGTTGAAGGATATGTTCAACGAGCAGTGATGGCATGAGCCCATGCGGTCCACTGGGTCCATCACCTCATCCGCATCCATGTTCTCGACTGCCTCCACCAATTTCTCCTGGCGACCAATCTCCAGAGTATATAACCCTGATTCGGGGCAAGTCAACATAGTTCACAAGCCAATGATAAGCCAGTTTCAGTATGATTATGCCCCTCCAAAGCAACATTTACCGTGAAGGTCGTGGTCAGGTCCTGTAGTTTACCCTGAACGGATCCAAAACAAAGGGATTTGTTCCAGTTGTCCCGCCTGAGTCACCTCCTCTTCATCCTCATCAAAGTGGAGGCAAGCGTTTCCCATGGCCAGGTGGCTAATCGAAGGCGCTAATCGAAGCCGAGCTTCAATCCGTTTTGGATTGCAGCTGAGCCAAAGGCCATGCCGGACATATGACTGGCTGGTGTTGCAGAGTACAAATTTTGGACCTCACTCGGCACAGTCCACAAAATAGCAAGTTAGTGGAGAAATTTGCTCATCAAACATCCAACTTGAGAAAAAAATATGAACAGTTGAACAGTTGCCATCAGTTGCCAGCAAATACCTGTTTCAATGCATTGATACAAGTCACACGTGGATATCAATTGTATCAATCTTGCCGCCGAGTGTCTCTCCATGCCAACATTTCGTCAGGATCAACTTCACACATGATCCGGGTCTCCTCCACCTCTGATTTGGCTTGCATGGCTCGCAGGAAAGTTGTGCATCCCATGAAAATTGAACAGCATGGGTTCCAGTACCTTCCTTCCTCACACACAGGCAAGCGCACAAATCATAAACAGAACATACAGTGGACAACACTGGGCAAATGAGCTAAACTACAACTGGTAGCTCCATGACATCCCTGAGAAACATGCTGACAACTTCGAATTGTCTTCAGAGTCTGGGCGAAACATGGCGAACAAAGGGGCTGCATCGCATCAATCTAGTCTATAATGTATAGATATGGGTTTGTCTGAACATTTGGTAAGCCCTAAATCCTCTGGTTAACCATTTTATGGGTAAACTCATGTGTAAACCCTATTTTCAGACAGACCCATTATATGTGGATTATCTATGTTTCAAGGGTGTTTCAAAACCCAACCTGAGTGGATCCGATTTTCCTCCCTGATGCAGTGCTGGGCCGACCTTTGGTGCATCCACTGGCACAGCTGCCTTCGTGCTCTTCGTAGCTTCAGCAGCTTCTGCCCCTTGTCCTGTCGTTCGCCGAACAAAGAAAAAACATGAAAACACGAATAATAAGCAAAAACTACAATGACATCATATTACAGCATTTGATCTTGTTGATAGCACTTCACATTCAAATAGATTCAACTAGCTTCAAATTGCCAAAACACGTGATCCATATCAAATATTACCACATACATACACACACACACACACACGCACACACACACACGCACACACACACAGATATATATATATATATATATATGCACATATATGATGTGTAATATATATTATATTCAATCTATCACAATCTCACTTGTTTCATCACGTTTTTGATCCCTTGGCCTCCTGGGAGGCTCGGAGCCTCTGACTGAGCTGACTGAGTCTCTTGGATGGGCGGCTTTGGCCGATCCAAGGCGCTCAGCCAGGCGGTGTATCCTGCGCCAGTGCTGTGGATGTGTGGTGCCAGTAGGAACAAAAAAAAACGTTTTCTATGGGAACGATGGTCCATTTATATTGATAAGTAGATAATCATAGGGGATATGATTCCCAATTTTGAAGAGAAATGGATAGAAATGGCAATGAATTTCTCATTCCATGGCGCCTCCAACTCCTTTGCCATTTCCTTTGCTTTGACTTTGGTATCCAATCCTGAGATCAAAAAGTCAATCCCTGCTCAGAACATCATCAGCATTGCATACATATATTGCCCTTGAGAGGACAAGTGAAACTGTGAGACCATGTGAAAGCCCTGTGCTGCCGCACAACAAACAGCAATGTGTGGTGTTGCTAAACGAATATTGGGCGCGTATTAAACCAACCAATTTTCAAGACCTAAGATCCTGGAAATGCATCCGAAAAGTTTAATGTGGAGACACAACTTTCCGACCTTTCGAATTGCCACCACTGCGCCTTCCCCGTGGTCGTGGCTCTGGTGCTTCGCCTTGCGGCAGCGAGTCATGGAGGTTTATAGCTGGGAAAATCATCTACACATGATTACAAATTAAGGATTTTCCGGCAAAGCATCATCATTTTTGAGCCACTTGCAGTTTAACTGGCATTTCTTAAGCAGATTCTTATATTAGTGTGGCAATCTGGGCAATTTGAGTAGCTGACTGATCTCTCCGGTGACTGGTGGCTTCGAAGACTGCCTAGACACTGGCTTGCAGCACCACTCCCGGGCAAGATAGCACAACAGTCACAGGAACTGAATCCAACTAAGCCTTCACATCATCTTTCTCTCCATGATGATTCATGGCTATCATCGCGCACAGTGTCAGAATCCCAATGAAACTACGAAAACAAAATCAGAATCACCAATAGAAGGAAATCAATACAATCAAGGTAAGCCAGTCAAAGAGACAGCAACGAACGCTGAAGCTGTGCCTCTTCTCTGGGCTATCAGTTTGGGTCTCCACCAATTTTGCCTCTCCACCAGGTCTGCCTGTCATTTTCCAATGAATTGGTGAAAGGCAAAAGGACAATTTACAGGACACCATGATCTCCACCCTCAAATAATCTAATATAAATATACATAGAGGATTCCTGCAGCTTTTCCTTCAACCCATCCCTGCATGCCTGGAGGGTCTGCAACTCCGTGGTCCAAAGAATCTTCTTGCTCCTGTTCACCTCAAATTTGCATGTCATCGACCGGGCGGGAGCTGTCAACCTCCAAAATCGAGACCTAATCATATCCGCCTAACACTACGTATCTGCTGCAGAAAGGTTGCAGGAACACTGACAAACGATGTTGGAAATGAAACTTGTCCTGTCCAAAATCGTTCATCCAAGCTGCGGATTGTAGGCTCATCCATGGAGGAGGTCAGCCTCAAATGATTATATATTGGACTTGCGTGCCAAATGCGAAGCAGCAACAATCGTTCAATGGTGGATTGTTGAAAATTACTGGTATGCGGTATATCCTAAAGCAAAATAACATTGGCATTGGACGGCCTTGGAGTCGTTTGGAATCCTGTGGTGGAGTCTGGCAGCAGGCGGCCCTTGTTTTGCCCAAGCGTCAGGACGCTGTATACTCCGGGTGTGGCTCAAAACAGGTGAGTGTCGCTGGTCAGGGATCTTCTTGTATTCTCATTCATTTTCTCCTTGTTTTTGCGGTGAGACTTCAGGACTCAACAATGGCCTGAGAAAAGGCAGCAAGATCTATCAACTTCTCTACCTCTCCGCAGAGTTCAATGCGGCTGCATAATCGATGTACTCTTGCATGGAGATGGTTCCTGACAGATCCTGATCCACATCGATGAAGAACTGGTGCAATTCTTTGGCATCCAACTCACCCTTGAACTGCGAACGAACTTCTTGAGCATCAATCTGGTTGTCCTTGTTCAGGTCAAACTCTAGGAAGTCTTGCTTAAACTCAGACTCCTCGGCCTGCACACTGGCCAGCCATAGCACCCACAACCGCAAAAGCATCCTCACAACAGTCACAACTTGAGCCGAGTGAAATTGCACAAAGGAATCTCTATCTGATTTTGAACTATCTAAACCATGCTAAACCTTGGGTCAATGCCAACAGCTTTCCACCAATATCACACATCAAGCAGCTTGGATTTCCATCTGCTCTCATGATGCGGGGGCCCTGGGGCTTCTGACAATGCAGCCATGAGGGCCTCATTCTGAGCCTCGACCGTGGAGCTCAGGTTGTGGAAACAGATCAGGGTTGGTAACACGTGGTAATCCAATACACCCACTGCTACTAAGAACTATGATAGTCATAGTACAGTAACTATATAGTATTGGAAATAGCTGGATGATGTTACTACTAATGATGATCATAGTCACTGGTCAATAATGACAATGAGTTCATATTCATAGATATGATTCTATCTTTTGATGGAAAACACATCAGAAGCCTCCAGGTAGGACTGGGTTACACATGTTATACCACCCACTTCTGGCAAAAGATGTAGCTCCACGCCTTGTCCGCCCACCTGGCAGCAACACTGATTGCACAGCATTGGTCACATGGGCCTTGAAACTCCGGCCTTGTGTTGAAGATGGACTTGGCATCTCTCTCCTGAGGATGAAGAGTGATGAAGTATATCAACAAGGTTGCGTCCTCTCGTACATATGAATCCTTCCCACATCTCATCACTTGTCCAGTCACATTGGGACAACCATTCAACTCAGCTGGAAAGGTCCAACACTTGCACCAAAGTTGCAAGTCCTCCACAACGCACTTGGTAATCTCTGCTCCAGTGTCAGCTGGATCAGCGAAAGGGTCCCAATCCTGTCCAGCCACTTTGTCTCAAGCCACATGGACTTAAGTGTCTCGAAAACCTGTCGGCATCTTCCTAAAATATCCATGGAAAGGGATGGAATCTGCAGAATGTTGGCAACATGGGGACCCCAAATCCAGCCAAAAAGAGCATCATTTCCCTAGAAATTAAACCCTTTTAAACATAGCCATACATTGGGGCAATACGCGTTTTGAAACTCCCACAACTGCTATTTGCACCTCCATGGGGTGCAGTGCAGCCACCAAACCTCGCGATACCAGAAATATGGGACAGGTACTTGAAATGGGAGGGTGCTCATAGAGTCTCCATTGCCAGGCTAAATTCACCAAGGGAGCAATGAGAAACTTAGAGCATTTTGTTCCAAGAAATGCACCCGCACTGCGATGCTGGTCTGCAGTACTTTGCCTGCAACCCAACCTCTACAGGACCTGGGGTGCTAAGCTGAACATAAAAATATATACAAATGGTGCGTGAAGTGGGGTCGTACGCCTTCAAGGCGTACCAACTGGCACTTTGGCCACATGGATTTTGTCCCACTGCAGGACATGTCATTCCTAAAGTCCTTATTACCGGTAGAGGGACTGCTCAGTGTCCCAGAGCCAGCCTCTGACGTTGCTCACCATACCTAAGCTTCAGGATGTGACTCTAGAATCGTGACAGTGGGACGTGGGAGACTACATCCAGCCTCCAAAATGATCCAAAATACATCGATGCTAAAGAATCTGGTTACAATTAGAGCATTTTCCCTCTTACCATTAAATGGAATGGATTTATATGGACTTGCGCCTTAGAATATCGTCAATTTGAAGCCATACTCAAGCGTATACATTGCCTTTTTATCTCATTTCGCACCTCCAACCCACAGCAAAAGGGAAATAATAGAGGCTCCGGTGTATTTGACTGTGGACAAGGTGCTCAAATACCACATCCGCAAAGCCTCCATGAAATTGCCATGGACCAAATACCGATCGCGAGCAAGCTCAAAACTTATGTTGGCCTGCGATCATTTCATGTGTTGATTTCAGTGGAAAATGACTGCAAACTTCTGAAAGCTGCAGTCATAGTATGTGACACTTGAAAGCAGCTGCGAACTATGACTGTATACTTTACTATGTAAACGCTTGAAGGTTTCAGAAACGCCTTGGGGTAGTCTTTGGGGGCAGTGCTTGTGGCAATGCCTTGCCTGGGAATAGAGAGCCATCTGGTAGTGGACAGATCCCATTTGAGAGAGGAGCATGGCCCCCTCCGGAGTATCACCCAGCTTGGCTCTCAGAAGCGCCTGTAGCAATGGCCAAACAAAAAGACTGAAGGAGGTTGAAGGCTGTCTGCAAGTTGACAATTTCAAACAAACCCTTTGGAATGATTGAAGTAACATGAAATTCCCCACCCACACCATGCTCCCCTTTGACTGCAACACAGTCCCAAATCTGATCCCCGAAACAAATGAAAACTTGTAAATTTGTAAACAATCTTTACGTGTATACTTTGGACAACCCAAACAACCCCGTCATCTGCGATTCCACTCACCTGCCAAGCTTGCTTCATGTGTGAGAGTCCTTCTTCCACTGCGCCTGATTGGGTGGCTGTATGGCGATGCGGTGACAGTCTCCTTTTAAGCCCTGGGCTTTGTATGCGGAGGGCCCCATGACTCATTGAATTCGTGGTTTCAACCCATTCAAAAACATGTAATTAGTCATTGGGATCATCCCAAAAATGGCTGAAAATTAACATAAAGTACCTTCCGGTAATCAAACTTGGAACTTGGAGATCCCCTATCAATGAAGGTTTAAAGGGAAAATCATCTAGAAATGAGGGATTTTCCATTGCCACATTGAATTACCAGGGGGTCACCGTGATCCAAGGAATCCTTTGGCCGTTCCAAGGCAACTCTGCCTGAGCCAACGCAAGCTGCACCCATGCTGCTAAGAATGCGGGCTTTCGCAGGTTCATCACCTCGAACATCTAGACCTTCGCTAGCCTCGCGCTATGAGCACCGTCAGAGAAAGAGATGGATTGGATATGAACCGTGACATGCAGCTAAATGCGATAGAATCAAATATACAATATTGATATACACTATCTTTGTTTCAACCTTCTCCACAACTGTAGCCTCATCCTTTAATGGATCCCTGCCTCATGAAGAAACATCATGGCATCCTGTCTCCTTCCGACAGCAGCAGCGGCGATCGCCATATTTCCAGAGACGGTGATGCCATCTGGGCTCTGCAAATCGCCATGTTTCCTCGTGAGCGAAACTACTTGGGGCTGCATGCCAGTCAGTAAGTGAGCCCTACGGAGGGGGTATTTATTTTACATTAGGTGGGTGGGATTTGCAGTATAACTGAGTTACAATATCCTTGCAACCGCAGAACTAAAGAAAACTCAGTCAGTGACCGCTGGCCGTTTGGAAATTCACAGTATAGACAATTCTTGAATATGAGACAAAAACCATCAAAAACCCAGCATCTTGAAAATGGCGCGGGCTTTGCCAAATTCCTGCAGTGCCTCTCCAAAGCGCTTCAAATTCGCCTTGGATCCATAGTGGCAGAAATGACACTTAGTGACACCTTGAAACCACTCGTTTTGAGATACCTATGGATATACCGTACAAACAAATAAGGAAGAGAAGTACACACACACACATGAATATAATATATATATATATATAAACATACATATATATATATATATATATGTACACGTACATGTGATAACACAAATTCAATCAATATAATTAGTATATTACATATATCATATACTGTAATTAATACAAAAGTATCAGCGCCTGATACTCCTGTGGCATTCTCCCAACTCCGTTCCCAATATTGGCCCAATATGGCCAAATATGGCCAAATCATCCAGGGCACAAAGGCAGAGCCGTGCTGAATGAAGTAACCAGCTGCCAAGCTGTCTGGATAGCCCGCCGCTTCCAGGAACTGCTCAGCCGAACCCAAAGTTGTCAGGGCCTGCACCCAGGAAACTTTGCCAATGGATGTCCTATGGCACATCCAAGGTTAGCCATCATGATGAAGGAATATCTATATGTATCACACGCACATAGCATATACAAACCCTACTACTGGCAAGTTCCTACTTCTTCAGGAATCATCCCAGTCAGGAAGAAAACGAGTAAGCAAACCAATTCCATCTTGTTTTACCTGCAGTCGAATGTCCCAACCTTCTCATGCTGGCCATGGTTGCTGTAGTTGGCAGCAGTCTCCATCAGCATCTCCACACCCAGCGCAAATTTCATGTGTGCTTCCTCGGCGACACACGATTTCAGGTGGGCATCAGGTGGGTCATGGCTTGCTCGTTGGTTCTGGGCCGCCCCCCGCACCAAATCATCATTGGTTGCAGTAGATTTCGCATGACATGTCCCCATGAAATATCCCCATTTTGGATGGTTATATTAAACCCCAACATACAGAAGCCATTCTCTGACGCCATCCTTGGTTGCAGGCAAGCAGCCGGTTCGGGACTGCCACCTGCTGAACTCAGTGTTTTCTATGCCATTTAGTGTGCACCTGCATGGATACATCTACCTACATACCTACATACCTATCGACTACCTATTTATCCAGATCCACTCGTCTACTATATAAATGTATATGTCATATCTACCAGTATCTACCTAGCTACAGTATCTAATCTAATCTCATAAAATTTACTCAAATCGAGTGAAATCTAGTCTAACCAAATCCATCTATCTATAATCTATAGTATATCTATATCATATTCATTGGTTGCATATCACATGGCCAGAAGTCCAACCGAACCCCAGGATTTCCGCCTGCAGCCCGCGCCGAGCTCTTTCTCCTTTCCATGCCCGGCAGCACGAAACACTGCGATGCACTCAGCACAAGAACCGCACAACCTGGGCTGGAAATGATTCAACCAACCAGGGGTAACCACTAAATAACAAGGGCCTATCACCAGAATCGATTCTTGGGGAGATTATTTTTAGGGGGTTGGTTGAATCATATTGAACCCCCAATTTACTGACAATTAAAAAAGAAAGCTTGTGGATCGAATGACATGTCCATCCCTTGACAGAATGAAATCCACTATCACCGAGAGAAATCTGCACAAATTCCTGAAGTACAAACATGTTCACATCACAAGCATATAGAAAGTCCATTTAGCTAAAAGACTGACAAGGCTGGACCTTCTTGAGCCGAGCAAACTCTTCATCCTGCAACCGCAAACATGAGTCGCATAAGTTGCCAATGACATTTTAGCATCACAGACTGACTAGACCCATGGACGTGTGGAACAATGCTATATAAGCAGGAATCCAAACAGCAACCATCCTGGAGTTGAGAACTTCGCACAACTTGGGTATGATCGCACCTTCGATGCTTCAGCAAGTGCCCTGCTTCCATTGCGAGCGTCACTGCAATGGCTGCAAAACGTGATTCCGCTCAAGATTCATCCTTCTATGCATAATCTGATGGCACACATCGCAGAACAGCACAATGTCATCAAATTTACAACGTGCTGCAGTAGTACCGAGTCGTACTGTACATGGACAACTTTGCATGCCCTCTGCCCATGTTTTACATCATGAATCATGGTCTTAAAATCTGACGGCTTTGTCTTGGAATGACACTCCTAAATTTGTGATAAAAGCATTGACTGATATTGACTGGCTTGAGCAAGGTGATGCGAAACAATTTAATTTCTATTCAACACAAATGCAAGAAGCATCAGGAGAAATCAGTCAGTTGCATGGCCAATCATGGCCAGTACACCATGTACGCACTATATACATCTATATACTGTAAATACATCTGTATATATATATATACTATGCAACGTTTTCATAGAAACTAGAGGAAAAACACAGCAAGTCACAATCATGTGAAACAACATCCCACCAAACAGCCATCAAACTTGAACAGACTCTGCTCCCATCAAACATTCCAAAGCACCGTCAGCTTACAAGGGACCTCAATAGCGTCAGGTGTCAGCGTCGGGCTGCAAGGCAAGGGACACCCCAACAGGCCGAGCACTTCACGCCATGCTGCAAGTCTGAAAGGTGACAATCTTTCTGCGATGGTTGTGATGGTTGCAACTCAAGTCTTACTTAGAGCCGTGAGACTTCATACAAAACATCACAACGAACGGCATGATGCGGCATGTTGATGCACTATCAGTTTGAGCATTGAACGTGCCGGATGCACAAGAAAACATAGTAGAAACAAAACTTGAGCTCATGTGGACCTGGAAACCATTCCATAAAATGTCTCTGACAAATCAAAAAGTGTCACTGCTTGTTCTGCGGTCTTCCCTGCGGGCCAAGCATCACGTTGATGCCTCATCCTTCATCATCTGCAGAAAAGTAGAAACCACTCCTACTTGGATCTACTTGGGTAATGATTTCGCGATTTGCACCTTGATTTTTCCCATGTTTGCTTCAGTGGATCAGCGGATGCAACATCTTGACAACCGTCCACAACTTTCCGCTGCAACCTTCTGTTCAATGAATGTGTTTAAACATGACAAACATATAGCACAAACTTGCGCGCAAGTAACTCTAAATCATCTTGAGAGGGTGCCAGGTGGCAACAAAATCACCGTTGCATCATGTCGCTTCGGCATTGCCATCACTTTTTGGCTCCAACATGTTGGTGGCCAAGTAACCTCAAAGGGCCTATGTACAGCTGCTCAATTTCAGGCAGGGCCCAGGGTCCAAATGAAACCCTCACACTATGCACACTGGGATGGCCTACTCTGCAGCACTGGGTCCCGTTTGTGCAGCTTGTGCTGCTTCAGCAATCGCCTAGGTTTAGATGGCCATGCTGAATCCAGCCATGGAAATCATTGGAACAGGGGTGATGGGGTGCCTTGCCGTTTCTGCCCAGTGGCATTGCCCAGCTTCTTGCCTTTCCTCTTTGCCATTCTCTCCCTTGCCTTGACAGCAATTTTTTCAGCATGGCAACAGCATACAAAAATGGTACGTTATCATATTCATATTGGCGCGTCTAAAGAGGGCGTAATTGGACGTCAAACTGGCCACTTCACAGGGAAAATCATGCTACAGGAAAAAACTTGGCTTTAGGTCAACCCCATATGATCATCCTGTAGACCTGCACTTCCAATGGCAGGCCCGCGAGCTGGGGACCTAACGCCGCCTGCGGCCACTAGACCTGCAGTGACAAGGACATGACCGCCCTCTTCATCGTATTCATAGCCACCACCAACAACAGCAACAGCGATCAGTAACAATTGATTCATCCACAGGTGCCCGTCATCTACTCTACATTTCAGATCATTTCAGGCGTTCTTTTCTTGCAGGGCCTTGCCGCATTCGGCCACGCGCCATACCTTCCAATCGATCTTTCCTAGGTGACCACTTCAGTCAACACCACATCCGTTGCACATGGGAACTTCGCCGGTGAGTACAGACAGTGAGTGATTGGTCCTTAACACAATAGACACAACCAAAATTTGATATATATATATATATATACCTAGATCCACCCGGAGGATGAAAAAAGTGCCGCAATCCATTGTGACTGAAATTTCCGCCGCAGCTCAAAAAAAAAAACCGCAGCTCAAAAAAAAAGCCGCAACTCAAAAAAAAAGGCGTCAGGGGAAACTGCACAACCATTGGATCGTCTCTTCTACTGAAATCAAAANTTGGCTTTAACTCACCGCTTTTTCGGATCTCTGGTTGACAGGAGATACTTCAGGAGCCCGCCCCTTCCCCTTGCCATGCCTAAGTCCGCCACACCCTCCCAAATAGATTGTTAGAGAGCCAGCACCAAGATTTGAAAAGACAAACAAACAAATGAATAAACATGGGCCCTAAAATAGATTTGATTCAAAAACCATGGTACTTCCAGTCTTTTCTTCTCAACCGCAAGCTCTGCGTACCAGGGATTGCTTTCAAGGCTCAAGGNCCAGATAGAATGCCAGACTAGATGCCAGATAGAATGTCAGAAGATATGCCACATAGAATGCCAGATAGAATGCCAGATAGAATGCCAGATAGAATGTCAGAATACATGCCAGAAAGAATGCCAGATAGAATGCCAGATAGATTGCCAGATGGAATGCCAGATAGAGTGCCAGAAAGAATGCCAGATAGAATGCCGAAAGAATAGCAGATAGAATGCCAGATAGAATGTCAGAATACATGCCAGAAAGAATNTGCCAGAAAGAATGCCAGATAGAATGCCGAAAGAATAGCAGATAGAATGCCAGATAGAATGTCAGAATACATGCCAGAAAGAATGCCAGATAGAATGCCGGATAGAATGCCGGATAGAATGTCAGAATACATGATAGAAAGAATGCCAGATAGAATGCCAGAAAGAATGCCAGAAAGAATGTCAGATAGAATGTCAGATAGAATGTCAGATAGAATGCCAGAAAGAGTGCCAGCTAGAATGCCAGAAAGGATGTCAGATAGAATGCCAGAAAGAATGCCAGAAAGAATGTCAGATAGAATGTCAGAACATATGTCAGATAGAATGTCAGAGGAGAAAATGTCAGATAGAATGCCAAGAGGAAGAGGAGGAGAGGACAACTCTGATGAAATCTAGAGACCGAAGGTCTCTAGAGTTCATCAGAGTTGTCCTCTCCTCCTCTTCCCTGCCAGAAAATTTTGCCAGAAAGAATGTCAAAATCTGTATCACACTCATGGTGGGGATCACTCGAAGANAGTTGTCCTCTCCTCCTCTTCCCTGCCAGAAAATTTTGCCAGAAAGAATGTCAAAATCTGTATCACACTCATGGTGGGGATCACTCGAAGAAAGTAATTCTCTGGGCTGTGTTTTTTTTTGGAGCTGCGGCGGACATTTCAGTCAGAACGGCATTTTGTTCATCCTCCGGGTGGATCTAGTTATGTTTCAAGTGGGAATGATCCTCTTAAATGGATTTTGGACATCACGAGCCAAATAGCCCAAATAGCACCAGCTAATGGTTGTCCATGCCAGTGACCATCCCTTCAGGAGGGCGTTCGAACATGTGTGGTCCTGAATCCTGGTGAAAACAATTGTTTGACTATCACATGCGGGTGGTGCAAAAAAAACCGCAGGCAAAACCTAAAAATGCCTCAGGGAGAAAAATACGCCTCAGTACGGCTGGAGGATGTTTTTTGGAAAAAGTGCCGCAAACGAGTTTCTAGGTATATATATATATATATATATTTTTTGACCTTAAGGGTTACATGGTGGACGTTCCCATTCTTGTTGCAGGTATCCCACCGTATTCCAATCATATTCCTATATCATGCCAATTATATTTCCATGGTTTTCCAAGTATATCCCCACAATATTTCGTAATAGTCCCACTTGATTCCCATAATCTTCCCAGAAACTAGTGCAACTATTGCCACTATCCCGTATTCCCATAGAATGTCCCGCGTTATCGCAATATGTCTACAGCAGACCTGCTGGTGATCCTAGGCATCATCCACGACCAGGACTCAGCCATTCCTCACAGCATGCTGAGTGACTGGGATCCACTGGCTGCTGATGCTTCCTGGATGGCCGGGTAGAAATGAAGGCTGTGATGATGAACAGAAATGGCTGAATTTTGGGGGTTTTTCATTCCACTCCAGCTGCAACGTATCTCTCAAGAGATGAGGATGGAAGATGAGTACTCAGATTTGGCCAACGGCACTTTACCATACCATCCGCAGACTCACCTAGTTTTGGCCTTTGCTAGAAAGTATAGGCGGTCAAAGTGATTTGCATACTCGGATGCCATGAGACTTCCATGGGGTTCATGCTGAAACGCCACGGCAACTTGCGTCACCCGCCTACGTGGATGTGCATGCATCCCAGTTAGTGATTTACAACCACTATATAATATAACATAATATAACTCATATATATATAATATATATATAACACATATAACCGGCAATATTCTATTCACACACCTCGTTGATTTATGGTTACCGCCCATGTTTCGGATTCACCGGGGTCCGGCACATCCAAGACAGCATTTCTGAGGCGACTTGGGCTTGGGTGAGCAGTCGGAGGCGGTGGTGTGCAACTCATCACTTTCCGAGCTGGTCCCTTGTCCGGGGATTTATTCATCCAATGTTTACATCAGCATCCTATATGGCTATGGCTCAAAATTATGGTACCAAAAATGGTCATTTTTAATGGTAAATGACTATAAACCAACCAACTATAGGGTTCATAGTTTTGAGCCATACCCATATAGCCTATATCTTTTGTACAATAGTCATTGCGACACCAGAACGAAAGGGTATTTTGGCATCATTGAAATGAATGAGGCTGAATTCCGACATATTCATCACACAGAAGAAGCACAAAGCACATGACATCACATGACCATAGATTGAATGTATCTCGACTCCAAGACGCCAAGACCTGGCAGCGGCTCCACTCAGGCCATCCTGGGCTTTGAATATGGCTATTCTGTGGAGGAAGGAGCTGGTTTGGCGCTGACCATGTGGGAGGCTTGCTGGAAAAGTTGGATCGACCTTTCCAATCGGTTTTTAGGGGTTTCTTAGAATTGGGGATCACCAAGGCACCATGGATTTCAATACTAAGGTCATCCATGACTTGCATGATTTAGGGTACCCCCATTTTGGGAAACCTCCATGTAGTCACATTTTAATCCTGTTTTCAGCACGTCTTTTGGCGCAGCTCAGAGCTGCCAGGCACAATTTGGTGACTTTGCGAATTGTGCGCAGCCCATCATTGACAACTTCATTGCCAGTGGCGAACAGAAGTCGAGCCCCAAGAGCCCGGCCTCAACCCAATCAACAACTTGCCATTCTGATTGGGATGATTTGGGTTGTTTTTCTTTCCCAACCATCTATATTAGATGTGATAATTAATATTTGGGACGGTTTGCTATTGGATTTAATTGCCACATTACCCAACATGGGTCCAAACTCCTTGTTGGGCAATCCCCTTTTTGTTCTGTTGGTCATTGCCACGTTTGTTGCTGAAATCCTTCGATTTCTATTCCCTAAATTAAATCACAGAATTTGCGCGCCTTGTATCTGAGTCAACCTTGGATGATTTCTTTCAACGAAAACTCTGAAATCGGACAACAGCCATGACTGCGGTGACATTTCTGATTAGTCTTGAAAACACAACGACAGTCCTATAGAAATCAACAAGAAGTTCATATGATGTTGATTTCTTAGTTTGAAACGACACAACAGGATATAACAAGGGGTTTCTTATTTGATCCTGATGTGTTCTTGCGATCTTCAAACAGACTGGCCTAACCAGTTGACCTCCGGGGCCCAGGTGGGGCAGCGAGAGCAACTTAGTGATGCTGCTCCCGCATGGCCTGGAAGGGCAGGCGGGGCGGAGTTTGGTGGGGGTGATGAAACGGATAAAGCTGGTTGGTTCATGAACCATTGTTCACTGGATTGGTTAATGGGAAAATTTACAGGAAACCATGGATTTTCCCATCAAATTTAGGGGCTTCCTGTAAATTTTCCCTTAAACCGATCCAGTGAATTGTTGACCATTAACATTGACTAATCATACTAACCATTATTAACGATGATTGACAAATATTGACGAATAGTCGTCAATAATGGTTAGTAATGTTCAATAATCGTTAATGTTCAAGTATGGTTAACAATGTTCAATGATGGCTAATAATGGTTAGTAATAGTGACGATAAATCAATATATTATATATACTATAGTCATCAATCGACTTTATTATCAAGAGTGGGATATCAATAATGGGTTCATGATGATGGGTTCATTGTGGTTAATAATGCTAAATAATGGGTTAATGATGGAATCTTGAATTGGGGTACCCTGCCGGTATAATGTAACGTGGCTAGGAAACTCCCGAACTAAATGGAAGTTTATAATTAGCTGGAAGAATCATCAAACTAAAGCTGGTGGATTTTCCAGCAAGCAATGTTTGATGACACCTGAGGGTAATCAGGTGTTTATTTAATATTTGCCTTGGATGTGTGACGTTCTGTCTCCATGTACTGATTGGTTTGGACTATCATGAACGTTAGTAGACGGGCTCAACAGCTGCTTTTTGCATCAGAAACACTGCAAATTCCACACGACGGTGAATAGATCAAGACTGGATATTTGATGATGTTTTCAAGGTCTGTCAACAGTATTTATAGTCTGTGCTCAACTCAAAGACATCAGTTTCACACAGATGATTATATGAATTTCGGACGTGATATGATCATTTCCCATTTCCCAATGGCCATTTTGGTATTTCCTAGTTGTTTGCAGATCTATTGTATGGCCAAATGCCAAAGATAAGTGATGTTATTCCACCACAACTTGCTGTTGGTAAACCACTGCAACACTTAAGACTCCACGCCCAGAATTGGCATTTTGAATTTTGAATCATCAAGTTTACCCTACTAAAATCAACACACCGGACCTCGTTCGATCCTTTTAGAGTAGCTGGAGTTCAGGGCTCACATCAGTTGAATCCCAATCACCACTGTTGTTGCTTCAATTCCCAATCTTGGGTATATAGCCACTTACCCTTTGGTAAACTAACATAACTATTGAAAATGGCAATAGAAATAGTGGATTTTCCCATTAAAAATGGTGATTTTCCATAGTTATGTAAACGTTTACCAGAGGGTATGTAGAACCCCTCAGCCGGGAGAGCCCCGGACTGTCCTGCAGGGCCCGGAGCACTCCTCCGCACGCCCAGAGCGCTTTCTGCAACTGGTGGATGAGGCGCCGGGCGCCTGGGAATTCCACGTGTGGAACATTTGAATGGGACATTTAGTGGGATTTACTGGGGAAATGAACAAAAAAAGAGGAATATAATAGGAGAACCATCAGCAATACTGGATCGATAGAACTGGGAATCTCTGATATTTTTTGATTCTTTTCGGGGAAGACTTAAGTGACTATAAACTAGAGACTTAAATCCTAGGTTTGCGTCTGAACATGGAGCCAGTAGTTGTTTTGAAGAGACCCCAATTCATGAATGCATTGAATACATTCAACCAGGGTGTCATTTAGGGGGTATTCAAAAGGTGGAGGGATTCATTGATATTTAATTTAAGCAACCAAAGCTTGGGGGTTCATCAGCGATCTCACTGGCCAACCTCACTTAAAATGATGGTTCATAAGAGGAATCAATTCACCACCGGCCTTTATTTTCAGCTTCATTGGGACATAATTCATTAGTGTCATTTGCCCATCATGCCCATCCGAAAAAACCTCAATGTCTAGACGGGCTTGAAATGAGCCGGTGAAGATCCAGATCTTCAGATACCTGGAGCAACAAGAATGGCTGCGGAGGAAGAGCTGATGATTCCTGTGCAGCTCGATAGATGCTTCGTTAAATGTGGTCAAATGGTGGCTGTTGGTCACTCTGAAACTGCTTGAAGTCAAGGGAGAAACAACATGGATATGTAGAGATATGGTTTGTGAACTCCCCCAGATATTTTTCGACTCAAAACATCTGATTCTGGGGTTAAAGAACAGCTGAGCTTTGCCTATTCATCTAGATTTCTGTTGGCTACCTCAACAGACGAAGCCCCATCGAAATGATAGTCAATATTTAGGGAATGATCAACCTCATTCTCATAAGTCATAAGCCATATGTTTGAGGTGTCATTAATTCACCCACGGTAGATGTAGATCCACTCCTTGGTGGCGCACGACAGCAGTGGGGTAGTCTGGGTGATCAGGTAGACAACATCAACCAATTCGCTTCGGATCATGTATTTTTCCTTTAGATGATATGATGATATTGGTGAAAAGATGTCAGAAGCTGGATTGGATTTACCCAGTCCTTTGGGAGATGGTCATCATCCTAGTCTCAAGGCTTGGGATGAAAACCCAGCTTCCAATGGCTAAAGAGGATCCATTTCGAACTGCCAACCAGAGAAGTATATAGACACATATTGTAGAATTGTATGATATTAAAAAGACTAATCATTGATATGATATGTAACAGGTGTATTCGGGCTACTTGTTGAAAGTCTTGTCGGTCCGCCAGCTGTTGGATATTTCTTGTCACCATTTCCCCCTCGCAGGACCCTGATATGCTGTGGCCAGCGAGCGAAAAGGAATTGGTCGAGGAGAAGAAGTGTCTAGACAGAAAGCTGGGGGTTCGTGCGGTTTCACACCAAACATGTGGTTTGAAAACCATCTAAACATAACCCCCCAAACAATATCAAACTGTAAATGCTGACTAAAAATGCTGTTGACCACACAAAACAATAACTGCACATGTAGATACCAACAGACAAGTGGGGTTGAACACCAAGAAAAGGGTGATGTTGTTTCAGCCATCAAGAGTGTGTTTGAAGCTAGAAGAGATGCCAACAAAGCATAGTGGTGAACACTAACACAATTGTGGTTAAAACCACCAGTAAGTTATTTGACAATAATATACATACATACATACATGCATGCATGCATGCATGCATGCATGCATACATACATACATGCATCCATACATACACACACATACATACATACATACATACATACATACATACATACATACATACATACATACATACATACATACAGACATACAGACATACATACAGACATACAGACATACAGACATACAGACATACAGACATACAGACATACAGACATACAGACATACAGACANTACATACATACATACATACATACATACATACATACATACATACATACATACATACATACATACATACATACATACATACATACATACACACATGCATGCATGCATGCATGCATGCATACACACACACACACACACTTCGAGATACATTATATATGTTTTTGCAGGCACATGTAACTACCAGCAATTGGGGGTGTGAACCAATAACACCATCATCGTTGGACCACTAGGAGTTGGTTGATTAGTATCCATGTTTTAATGAACCACTCCATGGGACATCCCCTAAAGTTATTGACCGCAGAACATGCATCATGAATAAACTGAATAGACCAACGCAAAGAGTGTTTTGCAGGTCCACTGGCGCCCAACTGCTTAACTCACCATCAAATCCCGCTAAATCATTCAATCCAATTTAGGGTAAATCCCCATTGAATCACCATTGAATCACCATGAAATCCTATGAATTCCTATAAAATCCTATAAGATCCCCATGAAATCCCCATGGAATTCCACCATCTTCCTCGCCCCCTTGGGGCCCCTTGGCTGAGGCAGGAGGCCCGGCAGAAGGTCCACGATGTCTTAGAAGCCATCCGAGCGAAGGACGGCAACCCTTGGGATGGGAGAATCGCATTTTGTTGTTGGCTTTTGAGCTACCTTCTGGCAACCTAACATAGCTATTGAAAATGGCCATAGAAATAGTTGATTTTCCCATTCAAAGTGGTGATTTCCCATGGTTATGATAGTTTACCAGAGGGTATATGAGCTTTGTGTAGTGATAAACAAGAAATCGTAAGAATGATGATAGATAATGATGATACGATAACAATAATAATGATAACAACAATAATGATAACAATTATAACAATGATAGAGATGACAATGATGACAATGATAATCATGATATATATGATATAGATATAAGACTAACTATGACGAATTATTACCATGATCATCTCCCCAAATTTGCCAAAGAACGTGGGAAGCCACAAATTCAAAGAAATGTCATGATGATTCTCCAACTTGGCTGCAAAATAATTTGCATTGGGGGATTATTCAGGTCACAGAAGGGTTGGTTCAGCAAGCTCCTCCCCCGATAGGCTTGATGGGTGGTCGCACATCCAGGGTACCCTTAGAATCCCTTAGATGTTCATGATTCAAATCAGTACCCATGGGTGATTTTGCTACTTTTACAATCTTTACATACCTTTAATTACCTTTACCTTTTCTTTCTTTTTGAGTGTGTGTTCTATGTCCTAGTGCTTAAACACCCAAGAGGCAGAGTTTTTTGGAATGGCATCCCTAAGGTGAAGCTTCCTGAATGTGCATCTAAAAATTCATGTGTTTCTTCGGTTCGCAGCTCTTTCGTGGTTTCACCGCTAAATAGATGATCCACGGTGGGATCTTTGCATGCGAAGCATGTTTTTTTAAATCCTTGCTTCATGGTTGATGGTTCAATCCCTTTGAAATCCCAGCGTTTGTTGGATCAAAGCCTAATGTTGTTTCGATGACTCAAGTCACTGACGCTTGTGGGTTCAATGCACAGTGCAATCCCTGTTTCTTGTTTTAGCGTCAAAAACACATAGTAGGAGCAGCGTTCAGTGTAACCCCTGTTCGTTGATGATTAGCTGGGGGGTTAAATACTAACCTACGATACATATATATATATATATATTTATTATATACACACAGTTATATGTAATATATGGGAATTCTCATAATCCATGACCTGGGAAATCCATTCACCACAAGAGATATCATATATTAATTTATTGTTGGTTCAGGTTCCGAAGTGCCCAAGGACTGTACTTTCACTTCCATGGGGCACGAAGGGTAGGTGACAAAAAGGGAATCTAGTACCTGTACACTGGAATGATTGTGAGCTTTTAGGCAACCCCTTGAAACCAGTCAGTAGAAGAAGATTGTTGCACTAATTTAATGTGAACCTGCGTTTCTCATTGAGAAGTACCCCCATTTAAACAGTCACCTATACTAGTTATTCCTTTATATACCATTATATACCACTATACATTCCATTAAAAAGCCCAGTATGGTTGGTTTGGTCCCAGGATCAAAGTGCTGTGGAGCGGAGTGTGCATCGCCTCGCGCTGCTACAGGACCGGTTGACCTTGGAAAACATGGTATGTCATGTTATACTTGGTACCTGTAGAGACTTGTAGCAATCCCCCAAAAGATAGAATAGTTCGCAACATTCGAATCGAAATTAGTGATAATTGAACTTTTTCATGATTCTTTTTGGGGGGTTATCAAGAATGTGTTGTTGAATGTTTCGAATCTCGGAACTCAAGCAACAAAAAAAACAAAAAGAGGATTTGACCTCAAAGAAAGGGTGGAACATCGTTGAGATTTAAAGAGGACAGGCAATGAGGTTTTCAATTGGGGAGACCATGAGATTCACTAGACGTCCCAGACTAGCTCTTTTGGCAAATTGTCAGCAACTAAAGATAGGAACTCATTCCAATACCCACCGCTGCAGTCCTGTCAAACATGTAAGATAGTGTGTTAAAACATATGCTATGAATACAGGCCAGGCTGTGTATATGTCCGATAATATCTCAGAGTATGTGTGAATACATCTGGCAATTATGCCAGAAAAAACCTCAGAATACATTTCCGAAGATAGGTCAGCCAATTTAGAACAAATCTTGGACAAATTCCATCTAACAAGATATTACAGAATACATACATGTATATATATATATAGTTATATAATAACGTATCATACTATAATGATATGTAATAAAACAATATTAAATATTATATAATATAATGATAAGATACATAATATAATAATATGATATATGATATATGACTATGATATATACATAGATAATATGATATATAGTATAATATAATGAACATAGATAATATAGTAATGTAATATAAAAATAGAATATAAATATCGTAAAATATAATATGAAATGACAAAACATACTATAATATAACGTAATATAATATAACAAAACATAATATAATATACAATATATACTATATGATATATATATATATATATACACAACATATGAAATATAAACGATGATGTAAACAATATATAATATATAATAATACAACATATAGCATAATAATATTACAATGAAATACTCTATACTATATGTAATATATCATATATAGTATATAATATGATATCATATGATATAAATCAATATAGTGCAATATAATAAGACAATATGTGCTATATGATATATATAACATATAAAATATAATATGTCACAATACAATATATACTATATAATGTAATAATATAATGTAAGAATATAATACAATATATTCTATGTAATGTATCATATACAACATGTATAATATATATTATGATGCAATATAATATATAGTTTAACATGAGATGATATAATACAGTATAGTACAATACAATGATATAATATAACTATATATAATACAATATATACTATTTGACATATAATATATATATAATATCATGTATATATATATAAATACAATATATAGTATAAATCATAAGAAGATAACACAATATATTCTATGTAATATATAGTATATGATATATTATAATATATGATATGTAATATATATTATTTAACATACAATACATTATAAAATATACAGAGTATAATGCATATATATATATATACACGGTATATAATAGAATATAATACAATGTAATATAATATGATACATTATAATATGATATATTATATCATAATACATGGATGTTGGACAATTTGTTCCATTAATTTGTTCCATCCGTATGAACCTCTCATTGAGGGTCATTTGAGTTGGCGAGGCTTTGAAGGAATGGGCTTGTTGGAGAATAGGGTAGCCGTGTTCTCATTAAGATAGCCATATTTGAGGTATCCTCCATTTTCAGACCTAAATTGGAATGTCATATGGTTATATATATATATATATTTGTAATTACGTACATATATACATATATATATATATATATGTAATTATGTATATATATATATATATCCAATATTCATATATGATATCCACATTCTAAGACTCTAAGACATTCTACATATCTTACTTATTAGTTCTCCATGTTTCCCGAGCAGATTCCTAGAGAAATCCCCAAATATGTGCTGGTTATCCCCATGAAATCTTCCCACTACATCACCATCACATTCTCATGTTATTTCTGTAATCTTCCAAGAAAGATTGCACTTATTCACAATTCCATACTTCTCATAGAATGTTCCCACAGAGTCTAATGATATCCATAGAAGGTACCCATTAAATTCCCATGATTTCCAAGGCTTTCCTTTCATTCCCATACCATGCAATGACCATGGTTTGATACTTGGAGGATCATCCCACGGATCGTAAGTGGTAGCATTGGTGATCGAAAGTCACAGACTTGTGGGTTATCCATGGTTATGCCATACATGGGTTACTATGGTTACTATGGATGAATGGTTACTAACCTATATATATATATATATATATCTCACCATGGATCCAAGTACCTTCTTAGGAAGTGTTTGGGGTATGATTTGGGGGTTTTAGATACCTTCTCAGAAGGTGTTTGGATCCATAGGGTATATATACATATATATAACTGGGTTGCAACTATGGTTACTAACCAGCTACGATGCGTGGGAAGATCCTCCAAATATGGCCTGAGGAGAACTTCGATGCCTGCAGAAATCTCATGGTGGTGCTACTTGTCTGCAACTGGCTGCCGTGGGGTGGTGAATCATGATACTCTGTGAATAGTGTATTATATCATATTATATCAATATATATATATATATATATATTGTTGTATATGATATATATATATATATATACATTATCACATAGTCCTTTAATTGTATATACAGTATATGTCAACATATGTGTATGTATTACACAATACATGCTCTCTCTCTCTCTCTCTCCCTCTCTATATTTAATATGTATATTATATATAGAGTATTGTCTATGTCTATAATATCTCTTTCTAGACCCAAAGCTTGGCAGAAACTGATTACTTCACTTGGTGGATCTCCCAGGTACATTACGACACCTGCGAACCTGTTCCATGTTTTGCGGCGCCAAGTTCACCGAAGCTTTGCCACCCGGAGAACTTGCGAAACGGTGCATGGTGGCGTTCCATTTAGGGTTTACCCTCCAGTACATTAATATAGGCCCTGGCAAATAGGGGTTGGAAGATTAGTCTCCTGAAAAAAAAAAAAAACATTTTCGGGGTCTATGTTAATTTACCAGAGGGTAGAGAGCGGCGATACTTGTGTGAACACAGTTGTAAAGTGATGTGGAATGATGAACCTCGAAGAATGATGAACCTTTTGATTGGGGCAAAAGTGCGCCATTGGCGGGAAGGATCTATGTTTTTTTCAATTGTTTTTCATTGTGTTCAAATGTCACCAGGTATTTGGTCCCACTTTGATGGAATCAATCCCAAAAACCGGCCCTTGGCATCGTCTGTATTTGGAAGGATGCGGGGACCCAACTCACTGAGATTGGAGAAAGTATCAGCTGCATTCAGCTACTCCGAATGGTGCTGCACCTTGCTCATGGCATGATGGTTTGTTTTTCATTTTGGATCATATACTGTACCCAGTATTGATTTTGTTTTGGGGTGAAAATCTCACCCTCCACCCCCGAGATCTATAACTTCGTCGCAAATCATATTCGAGTACTCCCCCTGTTGATGACCCGAAGGATCCCATGCCCAATGTTCCTTCAATCAATTGATTCCACTGTTATCCGATAAACATTGCCATCAAATGAATGGTAAATCATGTAAATACTATCAGTTTCAGACAACCCAGTTTTTATCCTAGATGGTTGCTTACATGTCCCAAATTCATCTTCATTAATTCTGTCTCCATTCTATTCCATCATCCATAAAACGCTTGGTTTTCCAGCACTTTCTTTGGCCAAAAAAACACGTGTTATGCCTGTTCGCTCACAGCTGTGAGGCCAAGCCATTGGTGGTGATGACCGGGAAAAACATCCTCTTGAAACATACGTCCCTCGGAACTGGGATGATTGAGGCAACAATCCAACGAATCCAAGGGTTGGTGTAGCTGAGTGACACATATTCCATAAACCTCGAGCTGGGGACAATCTTTGAGGGAAAACTTGGGGATTGCTTTTTGATTGATTTTAACCACGGTTTACCACATTGGAAGGTGTTATCATATCCATGGTTTCCACAGTAGACCAGGATGTTTAAGTCAATTGCTGAGCAGCAAGTTCAGGGAGCATGGGGGCCAAGGACCGGGGGAAACTGCACCACCCAGGGCTGGTTCGGCATAGCCCTGAAACTGCCCTTTTGTTGTGCGCAAAGATAGGGGTTGCCTTGACATTTTTCTACTTTGCCATAAGATGGTTTGGTTGCTCCTTTGAGGCTTACCAGATATAGTCACCACATCCCATGTTGGTTTTGGCCCATGGTCGGACTTCGCCGGTGTCGCATCCCCAGAGGATATCGACCTGCCCACACTTTTCGTCCTCTCAAGGCCTTGTCGTTCGCCACTGGAAGATATGATGTCCGGAACCCGCTTCCAGCGACTCATTCAGGCGGGGTGAAAAGCCAGGAGATGCTCCAGAGGTATTGAGCTGTCAAACATTGCATACCCTCTGGTAATTTAACGTAGCTATTGAAAATATGGGTATTTATAGTTGATTTTCCCATTAAAATGCTGATTTTCCAAAACTATATTAGTTTGCCAGAGGGTAGGTGAGCAGTCAACAATCCTTTGGTATGGTCATGTTTCTTGAGTTAGTTCCAGGGTACCTGGCGTTGACCATGCGTGGTTTGTACTTCCAAGGTGGTGACCCCTGGTTATAAGATGTTATAAGTTGCTTTATCGCCCATTACTACCGGCAGTTTAGTGTTCTTAGCTAACTATGGGTCACCACCTTATATGAAACCCAACTAGTATCAGCTAGTGCAATAGTCCACAACCACATTGGATATTCCACATCTTGGAGTATTTCACCAATGTATATCAAGCTATTGCACACTCCTCATATCATCAACGTTTATGAAGTCATTGGACAACTCCTGACTGGTGCTTAGTAGGGAATGGGGGAATGGGATGATTATAAATGGTTATTATAGGTCATTCCCTCATTCCCTGCTAAGCACCAGTCAGACTCTAATAAGCAACGTTTGCATTCCACTGGGACGCAGGAGGGTGGCACTGGTGACAACATGAACACAGATACTGTGGCCTGGCACGGAAGCGTCGAAGGGTTTGGATCGATGTCCATAAACGAGCCGTGTTCAATGATGGTTGATGATTGTAGTCATTTAGTAGGTATAAACATCATGAACATCTAGGGTTATATTATGCTATAGTCATTTAGTGGGGATTAAAGCAATAAAAATATGGGGATGTAAGTTGACATAACTGATAATTCCCCACCTGCCAGGTGAGGGTTACTAGATTTTATCACAGCTGCGCGGGGGCGGGGGGGGGCGGGGGTGGACGACCTCTTCCTCCCGCGTCCTCCTCCTCCTCCTCGTACTCCTCGTGCTTCATCGTCGCCAGCTGCAGATCGCA
>BGPT01000053.1:247518-277039 GCA_003297045.1 Symbiodinium sp. clade C Y103
ATAAAGTTTTGCCAGAAAAAGAATGTCAAAATCTGTATCACACTATATTCCAAAGAAAGTATCGTGGTGGGGATCACTCGAAGCAAAGTAATTTTTGTTTGACTGAGGATTATATGGAGACTTACACTGCGCAGTATATTGGAGATTATCATGGATCATCAGAATCTGTAAACTGGGAAATCAGTTCTCAAGCAACGCAGGAAGCAGCGATGGAAATGAAGGGATGTGATATGTATATTACTGCAATGGGATTACATATATATATATACACATACATATAAGTATATATATATATATACATCTATATAAATACAATATATATAAACATATACAAGCAACGATATGAACATAGATAGGAAAATATATGGATAGATATATGGAATTGGGGATGTAATAGAGAGAACCATCAATGGTTCGGGAAAGTGAGGATGTAATGAGGATATCATTGGTTTGATGGATATAGATATGGGATAGAAATGAAACCAACAATGGTTGTTCCAAATGCACAAACTTATGTTTGCCTTTTTTATTTTGCCCCATGTGACTATATTTATAATCCCCCCTAAAACATAGTTCTGATATGTTCTGATTCTGGTAGATGCTGGTAGTCATAAACCAACAGAAACCTATCTTGAGGGCGCCACAATGTAAGTAGTTTCATCAGATGGCTATGTCTTAGAGGTACCAAGCTGCGGGTTTCTGGTAGAGACCCACCTGAAGACGAAGATGCGACCCAAACCGCTATCTGTATGGTCATAGATAGACCATGAATGGTCATTTCAAAGCATCTTCCAAATAATTTTGCAAACCCGTCGTAGTGCGATTACATATCGTATAACTAATATTGTATGATCATACTATGTGTATATATAATTATATATATATGGTAGTGTAAATGTATAGATGTTGAAGTACCTTGTTCAGGTTTTCCAGGGTGAAACATCAAGTGATTCCTGTGGAAACTGAGGAGTCGACAACAGATCCGATGACTTGCAAGCGCATGATCTTCTGCAGCGGCCAGGCTGGGCGTTGAAAATCCCCGGTTTTTCAATGGCGGTTTTAGTAAGAAAATCATGAAACATGGTGGATTTTTACTGAATACTTGAAGGGTTTGGGTGTGTTGATCCTCTTTTATTCATGTTTGGGTCTTCAACATTGCCTTAACCCTTCAATTATGAAGCTCCGCCAAGGCTTGACCATAAGAAGCCCCAGTCGTTTCTCAAGACAGGGGGCTCCGCAAAACGGGGCCAGTTCTGCAGGTCTTCTACGATTTGCGAAGCGCTCGCGATCGGAGAGGTTTGAAAGGTCGCTGGGCCGCTCAAGGGACCCCAACCAAAAAAAATACCGGTATTATGTAAATGTGAAGTATAGACTTATAGATGTCAATGGGAGTTCTTTGGGCTCAGGGGCCCTACTAGAAACCTTTGGCAGCAAATCGTTGCTCCTGGAAAGTCACGGATGTTTGCTTGAAATGTAGCCATTGAAACGGCAAGTCACGCCATGTCAAGTCACCCATTTCCAAGTTCAACTAGCAGCAAGGTTTTAGTTCGTATCCCCATATCCGGCGGTTTCTAAACATGGGTGAGTGACCTTAAAATCATTGTTTTTTTGGTCATTTTAACCCGGGAAACCAATAGTTTTGGGATGTTGTGGGGGACTCCAATTTCAAGAAACACCCATGTTTCTTTGTTGACATCCCAATGATCTCCTGGTTACATCCATTGCAGGGCTTGAAACTTGTAGAAGCATCCATGGAATGACTTAACTGGGATGATCCTGGGAATGGGAACGGTTTGGAAATAATGTGAATTTGATGGGTACTTCCCATGGATATCGACTTTGTGATGACTTTGTATGGGAAGCATGGAGTAATGAAAATAATTGCAATCCTTCTTGGACGATTGGAGAAACAATATAAGAATGTGATGGTGATCTAATGGCAATATTATGGGATATTGTGTTTTTTTTGTTTTCGGACTATAATTGGTGATACTGCTGGTGATCCCCCAATTTTTGCTGGTTATCCCCCATGCATCATCCCCTCCAAAGTGGGGATCAAGTGGATCCCAGGTGAGGTGGTCCTACATCGCCTGGAGCAGCTGGCTCCCTTCCCAGCCATGAGCGTGGCACTGGTCTGCAGTGTCCCGGCGGGATGGAACCGGATGAATATGGATGAATGTGGATGAATATGGATGAATATATATATATATAATATATGATGATATATGAAGTTGGGGAATGTAGTAGGGATTGAAGTATCTATATATGATGATGATGATGATGATGATGATGATGATGATGATGATGATGATGATGATGATGATGATGATGATGATGATGATGATGATGATGATGATGAATGATGATGATGATGATGATGATGATGATGATGATGATGATGATGATGATGATGCTGATGATGATGATGATGATGATGATGATGATGATGATATATGAAGTTGGGGAATTGAAGTAGCAATAACTAGGGAAACTGGTGATATAATTGATCTGGATGTAGATATGTGGCATACACAAATTAGTTACAAACAATATCATCCGGGTGTGTCAGGAAACAGGTTTAGTACCTCACGTTCCCTCTTATTTGATTACAATGTTGATCCATTTTGGAAGTATATACCCATAGTCAGATGCATCTAGATGATGGCACATGTGCCATGAACATCTGGAATCTTGGCGGAAATCATTGATAGTAAGAACACCACCATGATTGATGCATTGAGAAGCGGGCTTGCTGACTTGCGGCAACCCACGATTGATTTGACCAGCAAAGATCCACTCACCAAGATTCAATACTCAAGGAATCCCCCAAAAGGGATATCCCTGTGAACTGTTGTATCACTGTTGTAAACAGGTTTGCTCGCCTCTTGCTTAACCAGGTCGCCTTATCGTTCAAGTCAATGGTTTCAAATCGATGTAGAGACCATGAAAGGCGACCACGGTCGTGGACTGGACCGAAGATCTGCCACGAATATGGTCATGTGTGCATCATCAAAAAAAAACAACCTTGAGAGTAATTAGACTGGCAAAATATGTTGTTTGGTTTATTACCAGCTAATCAGCAAAGTCGAGAGCTTCGAAGCGTTTTGAACTTTGGAGAAATGGAGGTTCGAAACGTTTGAACTTTGGAGAAAAGGAAGGGATTCTGGTGGTCTTAAAGTTCTTCATTTTCTACATTCTCTATCCCTCCATGGGATCATGCGCCCAAGTCATGGACGTCTGAAGGGGATGGTGCCCTAGACTCCTAGAGGTCAGTATCCGCATGCAGAGCTTTGCTGGGTTCAGGAGCGTAGCGAGGGAAGTCCATGATGGTCCCTTGGGTAGCTATAGGAACCCATAAGATAGAAACGGAATTGATTATCATTTCCATAGGATATTACTTGTCCAAGTCTTGTGGGGTAGCTATATGCAATATCTGGTTGTTTGTTTCCTTCTGATGGTTTTTTTTGGGGTTTAAGGCACTGTAGTTGTTACTTCTCGTTTCTTTGCACCAATAACACTTCCATCTAACCCCAGGAAACAGTCTGAGAACTTCGACTTGCATTTTTGAAATCTCATTTTGGGCATCAGCAAATTCGGTCTCAGCCTCCAGCAAGCTCAGCGCATCATGGATGTTCTCCCAGAAATCCATCCTTGCCATGGCCATCCCATGGCCTTGCCATGGCCCTCCAGCAGGAGGAGCCCAAAAACATGGGTCCCTGGTCCTACGTTTGGCCGCGCCTGGCCACTGCGCTGCGAGAGCTGACGCCGGAAGGCTTCGGCGTACCACAGGAAGTGGCCCGGTGGGGTGGGGTACAGGAGGGGTGATGTTGACTACATGATTTTCTTAGTGGATTTATGTTTTTTTTTTTGACATCTGTGTTTGAATTGTATGCAGGTAATACATTTCAAAATGTATATGTGAATCTAAATGATATATGTATATATGAAATATGTTGAAATTAAGTTTTTCACTTGTATATTGTGATTTCTGTTGCTTCGTGAGAAGACTATATCATGGATAGTTGAGATTAAGTTTGTCACCACCGTTTTCCAGCCCAAGACTGTATCAAATCATCTACCAAATTCCACTTGAACTTGCACACTTCACTTGAACTTGCACACATGAGCCTATCAAAATACTGTGTTGACTCATTACTCACTATTGTAGCGGCTTACACTACCGGATCGGATGGGAGAGCCGTACTGAATAGTATTTTCATAGCTGACTCGACTGCAGTGCCTTGTCATGGATCGATCTAGACCGGTGGTGACCGGTGTATACCTGGCCTGGAGGCAGAGAGTTGCATGGATGTAGCTGGGAATTTAGGAAGGACGGCGTGGTTATGGTATGAGCATTTTGTGCAAGATTCCCTTTCAACCATCCTTCGCTTTGTTCGATTTCCAGGCCGGGTCCCCCTCAAACGTTGAACCTTGGACGACCACAGGAACGCGAGTGGCGTTGCATTGCACGCCCGGCGGCAGCCAGCCCAGCGACGCCCCTGTGGAAGGTGCATAAGCAGGAGGCAGTCACCGCTGGGCTGAGGGAACACCTTGGTTTGTTTGGGTAGACTGGAAATAGAAGGGGGATATGATATTCTATTGACACAAATTGTTTATCAACATTTGGACGATGAGTAGATGTATAGACATATTCAGTCATACACAAATACAAGCAAAGAACAAATACAGCCAATATAGCCAATAGAACAGGTGAACACATGGCGATTTAGAAGCAACAAAGGGTCGGGTTGGAGCTCTCCAAGGGACAGTCAACCTGGATTGTTGAACTCCTGAGTATGATGCTGGATGATAGTGGATGATTGGGTATGTTTAAAAAGGTGGCAATAGCTCTGTACGGGACTCATAAGTAACGTTTAGTAGCCATGGTTGTTCCTGGCTGAAACAATGGTAAGTATGTACCTCTTTCATCAACTTGCGACTTATTGATCCATGGTCCTTGGGTTCTCCTTGGCGATGGGTTTAAGCGCGCCTTTCTGGATTTTTAACCACAATTGCGGGACTATGTCATGCCCAGCTCATAGCTACTTTCATTATTGCCCAACGGCATGATTGTGAATTAATATTCCCACAATGATTGACCATACTGTACTGTACACCTTTAAAATATTCCCACAAGGTGATGCCCCCCAGTTATATGTTGCGTTGTAACTTATCCAATTATATATTATATATATATATATCTACATATCTATCATAAACCCTAGTTATTGGACTCACCAACCAATCTTACCTATGGGTCCCACCTTGCACGATGGTTGGTTTGCATCCTCCGACACGGGTCACCGCATCACCGCCATGCCGTTGCCATCTTGGCCCCAGCTTCACGGACCAGAGACGAAGTCCCCCGCCACTGGCGCGTTTGGCCATGGCGGGGTATGGCGGAGGAGCAGCAGCCACTGGTCCATTGAGGGAATCCCCTTCCCCTAATGCTAAACATCCCATAACATCCCCATATTTTATGGTCCCAAAGATGTCCAAAATCTAGTAAACCATGGCTTCTGCGGCGGTGTTTAGTATTAGGGGAATGGGAATTATATGGCATCATGATCCCAAATGTTGTCTGAAAATGGGGTATAACCCTCCAAATCATCATTTTGCCCAATGAAATCGGCATATTGACAAGGACAATTTCATGATAAACCCCTGGATTTGGGGATCCCATGGGTGGCTTGACCTAAAGAATGGGCTCTGATGGACCATATAAAACCATGATTTTATTCGATCGGACAATTCTTGGACAGCTAAATTTGAACACTATTTATTTTATTTTGAGACCTGAAGCTGCAAAAACCTGGAGTTGCTTCAATGAGTAACGTCAACATGTTGTCCGAAAATCAGCATGGCCACGAACCCAGGTTTCAGACATTGGCATAATCGGCAGTGGGGTGATGGGCTCGAATTTGGGCCTCAACATCGCCGACAAGAGCGGCTGGGATGAGACGGCGGATGAAGTCGAAGCTACGGGGTGGTTTTAAAATTTGTGAATTTATATATGATGTTAATTTGAACATGTTTGAATTTGGTTACAAGAATTATGTATTTTGATAGGTTGAAGATGACCCCTTTAGAACTGCTGGTGGTTTAAATTATATGATATATATAAATCTTGATGAATTGTTCCATCCCTTCCCGGGTTGTGACGGTCCCTGCGGCTGCACTCCTTCTTCGTGTCAGGTTACAATGGAGAAAAGTTCCATGTGTCGCTCTACGACCTTAGTGCCCAACAGGTGCAATCGGTCTTAGCCATGAACTCCAGCTACAGCAACCTGCATGGTGCCTGGGCAGTAGGGAGATGGAGACGACTTTATTAGGTCAACGGTTTGCTGGAGTAATGTGGTAAACCAAAAAACATAGTCACTATCCCCAATAGAGATCAATAGAGAGGTTTATTATTGGATCTACCCCTATTTTGGATGATGACCACCCTTTTTGTAGGTATTTACTCTGCTGGAAGATTGTAATTCGTCGCGAATGTGCGGGATTACTGCAGAGACATTCGAAGCTATTGCTTGTGAACACGAAACAAAATCAATGTGTGGTTTGAAATGGTTTGAATATGTGTTGTGTTCCATCATGTTTCATCCCTGTCTGGTCAGTCCTTGATGTTTGTACACCACCAAGTGTGTTTCCACGTTCAAAGCGACATGGCGTGCTCGACCGCATCTAACCTGGGGAGTGTTGATGTTCCTACTTGGGGTGGCGAGTGGAGGTCAGATACTGGCAAAATCACTGAGATGAAACACCACAGAAGTGGAAATCTACAATGTCGGAAAAGTCGTCTTTCAAGCGTTTCAGTTTCTTCACGGCCATGGGTGTTTCAAAAAGCAGAATGACTTAATTACATAATTACATATTCTGTGATTGTAGTCAAATGGATAATCTCCAGGCAATACTTGATAGATTGTTCTTTGTATATTGTTCTTACTTGAATAATTAATGATTTTCTTTGCCTGCCATTTCTCTTTGGGTTGGTTTCAAAAATCATGGTTTTGCTATTAGACGTAGTTGGTTCGTGCCGTCCATATTACTAAACACTTTAAAATGTTTCAAGTTTTGCGGATTGCACTAAATTTATCCTATTGGTTTGGTTGTAATTCGCGCTAGGTACACACGCCCCATCTATTTTCTTTCCCACGTTTCCCACGTCAGCAGATCTGCAGGTTTTGGGGGCAAAGAAAAGCTGAAGGATTTCGTGACCTCATTGAGCCGTGGAGCTGGAAAAAAGCTGGTCAAGCGGGTTGGGTGACTGGATACACAACGGAGAAATGCTATAATAGTTATCTATATATAATATAGTTAATATTAATGTTAATATAGTCGTAGCTACTTGGTCATGAAAAAGGTTGATATAGTTTTTTGTTTATGTCTGAATTTCACCAAACATTGGATAGGCGATAAATAAGACTGAATTGATTTTAGTTGGTTGATTGTTGTATGGGTTATAACATGTTATACCACTTGGTTAAGGACTGGGATTCCGAACTAACTCACAGTACGAATACCCGAACTACCAACCAGTTCAATGGGATGGCTTATAATGTTGTGGGCATGCCAGATAAGTTACGAAACAGGGAAATCTGAAAAAGAAGTCTGAAACAGTGAACATAAGTTATGACATAGAATAACTCTCAATAGTTCATTTTAAGGACACGTTTTTTTCCAGTTTCCTCATGACCAGCGAGTTTCGGACCTGGACTCCACCTCAGTGGCGCCTGAGGAAGCGACCGCGGAAAGCCATCATGCTAGTCCCCGCGGGCAAAGCCACTGACGCCGTGATCGAGGAACTGGCTGAGCTCTTCGAGAAGGATGACATCATCATTGATGCTTGGCCGCCGCCCAGGGACGTCCCAAGGGATACCAGTACCTTGGGAGACAATTGTCATTGTCATCTTAAGATATCTTAAGGTGTTTTTCTTACTGAGCAAGTGACAAGTATAGCAACGCATATGATATTTGTCTACCTACCTACCTACCTACCTATCTATCTATCCATCCATCCATCTATGTATCCACCCGTCCATCAATCTATCTGTCAAATCTGATCTTCTCTGATCTTATGTCTCTATCTTGTCTATCTCATCTATAGACAGACTGCCCGACAGATAGACACCTATACATGGCCTCAACAAAGGGAATCATGGTGTCTCACCCTTCGAAAGCGTGTTGCCATGTGTTTCCTTCGCCACAGGATGTGGGCAACGCGAACTTCCGGGATCAGATTCGAAGAGCTGAGTCGCTGGAAGCCCGAGGGTTGCGTTTCTTAGGGATGGGCTTCTCGGTGGCAGATGGGCGACTCGCGGACGGGACGTGGCAGACGTTGATGTGTGTGGCAAATGTAGCATAGCTATAGCTATTCTGAAGCCTTCATTTTGGTCATATGACACATCATTTACAGATGGTTGTTCCCAGTAAAACCCTTCATTTATAGATATTTATAGCGGATGTTCTCATATTTTCTCATATTTTCCTATGATTTTCCCAGGTTTCATTTATTGCCGGAGGGTATTGGTGCTTCGTGCCATTACACATTTGGTCAATCCCGGAGGCGTCAGCGGTGGTGCCGAGGGTGCCCGCCACCTGGATGGGAGCTTCATCGTCGATGTGTTTTTTCCAGTTTGGGCAAATGTTTCCGATGGAAGAATCCACCAAAAAGGTGGGGAATCCAATGTTAGTAAGCGAACAAAATAGAGATGTTCCCCAAATGGGGGTTTCCTAAAATAGGGGTACCACCAAATCATCCATTTTAGTAGGATTCTCCATTATAAACCATCCATGTTTGGGTACCCCCATTTTAGGAAACCCCCAAATGGCCCAACATTTCAGGTGAAATACGATGATTTACCTATGCTGGATGGGACAATTCCAAAGAATTTGGGAAAGCGTTGTTTTTTTCTTCTGCAAAATCCAATGATGAAAATTGTGTGTGGGTTTTATCATCATGTTGTCATGTTGAAATTGCTATCTTGGGATTCACAATTCTAAATCATCCCCGATGCCATTGCGAAGGATTGCGAATTGGGGATGGTTTTATTCGGGACATCCCATAATATATATATATATATAGATATTATATACAGTATATAACTATAGTCATGAATGATTTTAAAACCCTGCTATTTTGAGGTCCAACAAAAAACATTAAGGTTACTTCATAAGAAATCCATTCAGGTTATTTCAGGTTACTTCATGAAAAAAACGCTCAACATTCATGGCTTCACTTGCCCTTTGCCATGAAACCCCATGGATTTCGCACGCATTCCCCACAAGGTGGGGGTCCCCTTGTTATAAGTTGGCTTAGCTAACTAGGGAGCCTCACCTTGCATGATTTCCCCATTAAATATATCAGATTCATCCAGAGTCCATATGAGCCACCGCAAAAACTCCCGCAATAGGGAACAAACGTGAGGTCAGCGATGGGACCTTCCCCACTCGCGATATTCCCTTTGAAGGTCATGTCATACCTGTACGCATACATCATTTTTGTACAAACGTGTGGTAAGCGATGGGACCTTCCTAAAGTTAATGTCCTTTTCGTGACCCTTGAGTGTATGAGATTGCAGACTTGTATATCCAATGACTATCCCATCATTGATTGATATATTGACAAGTATATCCGATTAAATCCCCACTAAATCCCAACACATCCTGATTAATTCCCAGATTATTTCCAATCACCATTAAATCACAGGATTCCCCACGATTTCCCTATTCATTTCCAAGTTCCACATTAAATCCCACTAAAGCATACTAAATCCAATTAAATCCCAATCAATTCCAGTCATTTCCATTAGATTCCTATATGAACTCCCATTCAATTCCACTAAATTCCCAATCAATTCCACCAGATTCCCATTGAAATCCCATGAAATCCATGTGTCAGGTAAGGGCCCCGCCTTCTTCCCCGGCGGCACGCTGAGCGTCTGGAACGACGTGCGGCACATCGTGGAGGCCGCTGCAGCGAAGGCGGCGGATGGACGGCCCTGCGCCACGATGAATGGCAAGGGCGGGGCCGGGTCCTGCGTGAAGATGTCACTTGGCATGGTGGATTTGAGGGAGATTTCATGGGATTTGAAAAATGGTAAGGGAATTTGGGAGTTGACGATGGGGGACTAGAGTGGATTTAGATGGATTTAGCCTAGCTATACGAGCAATTAGGAATAATATGTTATTAGATCATTAGATGTCACTTGGCATTTTACAGGAGATGGTGGATGTAACTACTTGCCCCATCATATCCCTCAAATCACCGTTGTTCCATTTGTAGTTCAACTATGCTCAACTTTGAATCACAACTGCTGGATATATCATGATTCATCATCACTATCCCCATTATTTGGCCGGTTCTATTCCCATTCTATCCGATGAATTCCCATTTAAACCACCATTAAATTACCTTTAAAAAACCCAATCCCATTGATAACCCATTGTACAGTATCCGCATGTATCCGCATTAACTCACGTTTTTCCCTGTTAGAGATTCCGGGGCGGCAGAGATATCCCAGGTATCACAACGCCGGAGAGTACGCCGTGCTGCAGATCTGGGGCGAAGTCCATGAGGTCCTGAAGGCCTATGGTGTCAGCGGAGAGGCCCAAGCCAAGCTGTTGGAGTCCTGGAAGACCAAGAAAGGTGCGCCCCTTGGGCAATGGGAAAAGCCTTGGCCAGGCCGTCCCTGGGATAGGATATATGACATATATTACATATATATCTTATTTTTATGGTTTCTTACATAGAATAAAAATAGGTGTATTTCGTAAAATATAGAAATACTTATCTCAAACGGCATATGTGAGGGATGGTATAATATCTTTGCTCAGTTGGATTATATTGATTCTATCGAAAAAGGCCAAGAAGTAGATCATCTAAATTCATCTCAAGTGTCATATAAGTCATCTAAATCCTCCTCATTTTTCCACTTTCGATCCTATATCCACATCATCTAAACGTGCCACCGAAACCGCCAGTGGATCCGTCCGCAGGTGGCCGCTACGATGGCCTGCTGGCCTCCTACATGCTGGACATCACCGTAGAGGTGGTAAAAATGAAGGACAGCGAGGCGGCAGGCGGAGAGCGGAGGGGATGGGTTTTGAAAACTGTTGATGTGTTACCCTCTGGTAAACTAACATAACTATGGAAAATCACCATTTAGAATGGGAAAATCAAGTATTTCTATGGCCATTTTCAATAGCTATGTTAAATTACCAGAGGGTAATTACTATCATGATTCATTCATGGTGTCATGAACTATAGTTCATAGCAGCTAAATTCACCAAAAAAGTTCGTTCGAATGATAGTGGTATAGTTTTCTATGCAAACTAAAAATAGTTCACTTGTTTGTCTTTCCAACAGCTACAAAAATAGAGCTGTTGGTGATGTCATGTTCTTGGGCTTACGTTGATCATTCCGGAGAAATATGGGAATTGGCTTCCCACTTGCCGAGAAAGCTGCACAAAATGGACAGGTGTGCCTTCCTAAAAATGATATGCCAAGGTCGTGGCTTGATGAATGTATATTAAGCAATATATTTTATTTATATATATTTACACTATATACATGCGAATGATATCTAATGATACATCTATCATAAAGTTTATCCGCATGATGAAAAAACCTCTCCGTATTTTGGTGCCAATTCGTCCTCCATGTTGCTTGCCTGCCCAGGCGGTAGCAGCGATGGTTCCTTGTTGATCTCCAGAACCATGGACAAGACAGACTCCAAGGGAAATCTGATTGCAAAGAGCCAACCAATAGTGGAATGAACGGAACAGATAGATAGTACTAATTGGTAGTGTCACTATTAATTTTTATATGCTATCATCACTATGACTTCTGATTATAACTTTTAGTTAGCTGGGGTGAAGATGGACACCGAAGGAAGATTCTTGCGATGCGTACAGTACTTGTACAGTATGTACGTATCAATGTTTATGACGTGGAGACATGATATATACATACGTATACAGTATATGTGCAAATGCCTAATTCTACATCATAAAGTGTATGTATACGGTTATATGCCTTTATGTATTTACTCCAGGTATATCCCCCTCAAATCAAACACCCCAATTCTATGGTCCCGAATATGTGTAATTTCCCTTCAAAGCCATGGTTTCTGTTGGCTGGTTCATATTAGGGGAATGGGGAGAATCATGGCAATACAATGCAAACATCAGCACCAATGGAAGAATTGAGGTTTAAGATCGGCCATGTGGATCGCGGGGCCCATGCTGGTGGGACTTACTATTTCCTTGAGTTACTCCTCGCCCCATTTTGATAAGCCCGGTTTGGTCGTACACCATGCATTGTTAGTTTCCACAATTCGCTGTACTATGCCATACCAAAATCCACAGGTTGGGTTGATTCAACCCCCAGTGTGCTTGCTTCGGTTTCCATCTCAGTTGGCTAAAATTCGATGATTTGTTGGTTGAATCGGTTCAATGTGGGGTTTGTCTGAAAATTTGGTGCCAAAATTCCATCATACTTTAAATGATCATGTTCCCAATCACAATGTCCATTTTGATCCATAAATTGTGGGTAATTGTATTCCCTATTTTCGGACACACCCCAATGATTATACTATTGTTGGTAATATCATCCAATTATATCCCCATGAATAGCCCTATGGATGTTTCCAAAGATCCAAGCTTGTAAACCTGTTACAAGTCCCTGTTGTTGTTGTTGTTGTTGTTGCTGCTGCTGCTGCTGCTGCTGCAATACCACCATACTCAATTATTAAGTTCCACCTGGTGGTGGCCCATGTTTGTTGCTTGTCTCATTTATATCCCCATTTCTCGGTGATCCCACTTGTTTATTGGTTAATTAATTCAGTGATATTCTTGGTTAGTTACAGCCATCATTTGTTGGTCAAACCACATTTTCGATCAGTGGAATCCCAGTCACCGTTCAAATCATATCGCAAAAAAACAAGTGATAAATGACATTTTATTGTATACATGGGTTTGTCTGAAAATAGGGTGTACCCCCAATTATACCCATTTAATGGGGATTATAAGGATTAACCAATGGATTTAGAGGCACACTATTTTCAGACAAACCCATATTTGCTGGGAAACAAAGGCGTGGTTTCCTAATGTTTCCTGTAGGTTTTTCCTTAGACCAATCTATTGATAGTAGTACATCAATGTGTGTTCTTATTGTTTCTTGGTAAATTCCTAATTTTTGCGAGTCACTGTGGAACTGATTCATCTGTCACTATGTTTTGTTGCAAAATCTCATGTTTGATGTTTCAATCCAAGTTTGTCATGCCTAAATCCCAGTCTTGGATGGTAACATAATGTTTTTGATCCCATTTTTTGATGGAAAAGGTCCCCATGTTTTCTTGATCAAATCAGGTGAGAAATCCACTTCTTCCAATTTGCTATGCTAAAAATCCAGATTTTTTGGTTCTTGAACTGTTACCCTCTAGTAAACTAGCATAACTATGGAAAATCACCATGCTATTAATGGGAAAATACCCACTATTTCACTATGGCCATTTTCAATAGCAAACTGTTAGTTTACCAGAGGGTAATTTCTATCATGATTCATGAATGGCCATAGAATAGTGGATTTTCCCATTAAAAATGGTGATTTTCCATAGTTATGTAAACGTTTACCAGAGGGTAACTTCTCCATGTTGGGTGCCATCCAGGCACCGGCCTTTGGAGCGTCGTGGAGGCACTGGAGGCGGCGGTGCCGGCCCCGTCGCTGGTGGCCGCGGTGCTGGCGCGGCAGATGTCGATGCTGCGCAGCGAGCGGATGGCGAACGCGACAGCGGTGGCGCTGCCAAAGGTGCAGCAGGTCACCTGGGGTCAGCTGGATCCATCTGAAACTGGAAAAAATTGGGATATTTTTCGATCGAAATGGGATTCCTAGATCATTATACGATATGTCAATGATCCATATCTTTGGTCTTTTCTTGGGGGAACATTTAAACATATCTTTAAATGGATAGGAACTAGAGATATAACAAGCTGATCGGTTTGGGGCTTGAACCTAGTCATGGGGAGGGGACATGGGAGTGGGGATATAGATATAAGATTATAAGATGATATAAGCTACAGCAGGGGTATATGGGATAGCTACCCCCCACTGACATTTCCATATGGAACATCCAGCAACATGAATGTAGATCATTTCCGGACGGGAACCCAGGGATTTCCCTTTTGCAATGCTACTTTACTGGAGGGTAGGATATGGATAAAGATGCTTTGAATTGGTGGGGTTTAAGGGGGATGGAAGTGGAAAGTGGGATGGTTTATGGATTTCTTTGATGAAATATATAGTTACTATAGAGGTAGGATAATTTTAAACAGATACTTAAGGTTGGGGATGGAGGTCGAGGATGAGGGGGTGAGCATGGGGTTGGGAGTGACGGATTTGGGTTGTGGAGGAGGGTTTCGGGGATGGAAATGGAGTTGTACCTTGAAGTTTCATGAAGTTTCTGTGTTTTAAAGTAGAGTTGGATACAACATGATATAATGATATAATCCTCCACCATGCTTCGCATATGGAAGTTTCCTAAAATTGGGTCTACCCCCAAATCATCCAAAATTAGACTAGTTTTATATTGAAACCCATGGTTTTGGCGAATTCCGAGACTTGAAAAAATTAGTTCGCTGTGTCTCCACAGGGCAGCTGGAGTGACGAGTTGGAGGAAGATCTCTTCTGGGCTGCAGCCTTCGCTATCATCGCCTCCTATGCGCAGATGTTTCAATGCCTGAGGACGCGGGAACCATGCGCCGGCGGAAAATTTCAAGCAGTGGAATATCGCAAAACTGCTTCAATAAAATGCTTTGATACATTAATTATACAACGGGTTGATATTATATAAAGATATATAAAGGTCCAAAATTCGAGATTTAGGGTTGAACATGGCGATTGAAGTGGCTTGAGAAGCAAATGGGCTGTGCAGAGCTTTTTTCGGGGACTGTGGAACATTGAAGATGAATGCTTGTCGAAGTTGGGAAGGTTATGGTGGATTCTTCAGGTATAAGTGTTCCTCGAGATGATTTGGGGGTATGGCAAAATGCCAGCAGTCGGCAGCATGATTTAAAAATGCCCATGCCCTTATTTTGTTGGAATAGCAAGTGTGGATTCCACCCTCATATTTGCAGTTCAGATTCATTTTTGTGCTGATCTTGCTGCTTAAAATATGTTAAAATCATTAATGCATGTGACAGTTCCAATCTTTCACCCTCTAGTGTTGTCACGCGTTCAATTCTTCGGGCCGATGAAGATTTAGTTTTGCAGTTGTACAGTTATACCTTATAAATTATGAACTGTATTCCTTATATGTACATGAATCTTGGAAACTGTACTACATGTATATCAAATGTATAAACTATATTGAGCTGCAATATATTAGCTATACATGTATACATCAACCCATATCTGTGAAACTACACCAAGTTTTAGCCCTTGAGGCCCTTGGAATCTCACCATTTTCACCAGGAAAATGGACGAGAAGTTCGAGTTCGGTTTGAAGCTCCCAGCGACTATCGCGACATTTCGCGCCGGATGCATTCTGCAGGGCTTCCTCTTGGAGCCTATGACCAAGGCGGTCGGAATCTGGAGGAAATGGGAGAATCATCCAGTGATTAGATAATCATGATCCAGTTCTTAGATCATCATGATGGCTGGTTATAGTAATTATGTTAGTTATAGTATGTTATAGTTATAAAATATACTATGATCTAGATCCATGGAGCTGAGAGAATCTTTGGCAAATCTTTGGGGTATACTGAACATGACTAGAAAACAGAGATTCAAGTTTGTAGGTTTGGGCCAGTAATCCCATGTTGTCTCCATTTGTTTGTCATGTGAACAGTAGTAAGCAATAATGGGATGGTTTGGATTAGGGAACCATCCCTTTAATTGACCTGGAGAAGCATTTCCGGTGAATTCCTATGCTTTATGCAATTCAGCCGGACCCAGGCGTTTGAAGAGAAACCTGACCTGGAAAATCTCCTCTCTGCAGCTTGGGTGAAATATGAGTGAAAATAGGTGGTGTATGATGGTGTGTTGGTGGGAAAAGAAAACAACACACTGCACCATTGAGATTTTACGAAATATATCTAAATCCATAGTGGAAAGTTTTGGATGGTTGGTATATGCTTTTGAGCCACAGACGCTACCGGTGCTGTCTTGGCCAATGCAAGGGGATGATGCTTCTATTTACTATTTTATCATATTTTGTGATTGAAGCAGTAGAAGCAATGGTTGGTAATGACATCATATAATATCATATATATATATATATTATATATATATATACACATGTATGTTTACATACATATATACACACATTTTGTTTTCAAGTACCACCAAATTCCATATAGACTATGTTTGATTGTTGGACATCCCTCTATTTTGCTGTGGGCCATCCTGGCTATCCCAGGCCTTTGAACCGGAAATTCGGGAATTTCTACCGCGCTACAAGCGCTTGGTAAGTCAAATCACGCGAGAGACTCGGCAGCTTCTAGAGATTCCTCTTAGATCTTCGGATAATTTTCAAGGTCCAACTGTACAGAGAAACCAGAATCCAAAAGTGGGTACAGGAACTAGAGCAATTCAATTCATTGCTATGTTCTACATCTATACTATACAGCAATGCATTGCAATTTTGGGCCCATTTGGCGATGTTTATTACTGAGTACAAGCCAGAATGCCTACGCACCTGATTGATCGTTGATTTGATGGCGGGTGAAGGAACTAAACATGAACACGTTTACAGATTGCGTATGTTTACATACAGTTGGGCGAATTTTCTACACTATCTTTTTCTATAACCAGTATCAAAGTGATTAAATAATATTTCATGGTAAAAAATGTAAACAAATCAGGGATTTTCATGGACAAGAAATACAAATCCTCCGATGTTTGATGATCAACATCCCCAGTCGTCTCATTTTGACATCTCCTGCCCCCAGGACACATGTGCCACTGTGCCGTGCTTATTCGCCTCCTTGGTGCTTTGGTAAAAAAAAAAAAAAAACATGCCATTGAGCTGGCATGAGAAAGGGGAGGGTATGGCATAGGCTCTTGTCAGGTCAACTATTACAGAAACTCAGAACAATCATTGTTGTTTTAGATACCCTCTGGTGATTTAACATAGCCATGGAAAATGGTTAATTTTGGATGATTTTCCCATTAAAACCTCCATTTATAGGGGATTTTCCATGGTTAAATAACCAGCGGGTATTCGGGATGTCATCCTTTTGATCCAATCCGAGGTTGGATCTGCTAAGTTTCCTCCATGGTTTTTCTGAGTGGATTTCAACCATTCAACCACTCTGAGGACTACATCCAAAGAGGCAAACAATAGTGACTTTACGGTGGAATTATATATATATATATAGATCTACAGTTGGATAGGTTGTAAACCATAATAAGCATCGCATCCCCGGCAGAACTGGGGACCAGCACCTTGTTCTCAGGACTACATCCAAACGATGTACCTCACCGAGATCCCCTCGGCCCAATGCGTCTCGCTGCAACGGGACGTCTTTGGACGGCACGGCTTCGAACGCCTGGACAAGGACGAGTATGGCTGGAGATAGGCAATGAACATGACTTAAAACAGATCCAGATGATATAATATGGGAATGTCCAGAAAATTCAATTATTGATTTATTACTTCTAATTATTACTATTGGATTTCATGAAGATGAAAGATTCCACCGATTTTAGTTCTCAATGAACCGATCTAGAGACTGGTGATTTAAACAAGAGAGACTTGTATTTTTTGGCAACAGATAATTGCGATGGCGTCATTTTCAGAGTTAAGTATTTAGCTGCAGTTAGCTCTGTGAATGCGACCTGCCTATCTCAATTGGATTCCAGAAATTAGCGAATGCCCCTGAATTTCTGGGTCAAAATGAACAATATAGAGCAACACCCCTCGAAAAGATAGACAAGTGCAGGAATTTGCCATTAAATTTGTGTTGTTTTACCTTTTCTATCTTTTTCCCATAAATATATATAAATATCCTATAGCTATACTGCACTCTTCGTAGTTTATCCATCATTTTCACCATTGATGTCCCCCATTGTCCATCGCCAGCCATCCCTGTTGTGTCGATTGCAGGAGGGCCGCTTCAATGCTCAGTGGCCCTCCCTACAGCAGGGCGATGCAGTGATCACCAGCGCCACCTCAGCCCCCACAGGAAAGTGAGCGACGCAGCTTTTCGGGCGCCTGAAAGTCGTGGACTTGCGACCAAGCAGAAAGGACTGAAGAAAACCGATGAGTTACAACTGGAACAAGCCACTTAGAAATGGGATAGTTAGAACTTGTTATTCCATCTTAGTGTTACTGGAAAAAGCCACTTACAAAATGGAATTAAGCCACTGATTCACCACTAAGTGGGATGATCTCCAAGCAACAATGATGCGTAGGATGCACTTAAATGATGTTGAACGATTTGGAATGGTTTTACATTAGACACGGACTCTTATCGGTTTGACAAAACAATGGCAGTTGATGGCAGTTGAACAAATGATGTTTTGTACTTTGGAGCAAATCCACGCAGATCGTTTTGAAACATGATGCAATGGCTTTCACAAAAGAGGCGATCGGAGACTTTCGTATGATGTGTGGCGCTCTGGTCGATCTATCCGATTTTGGGGATTGTTTCTTGGGAATGGTTTGTTTCTGAAACATTGTTTTTTTCTATCCGTATGCCCCCAAACTCCAAGCATCTCCAAAGGCTTTCCGGTTGAGGCCCAAACACCTTCTCAGATGGTATCTGAGGGTATATACTCCTGCGGTCCTATGTGGATGCATGAGATATTTGGGAGCCCCAAATCCTTCTATTTCACATATTTCACTACCTGAAGTGTTTTGAAATCCTATAATCTGAACTTGGGACATGCTCATAGCATATTTGAATGGGAATTCATTCTGCTGCAATCCATTGTGGAAATTGATCAAGCAGTATATGACGCAAGGCGTGTGAAAAGCAGATGGGTTGATTTTGTTTTCCAAGAATATAGTACAGTACCAACCGACAAACAAGTCTGCCTAGACTCAAGAATGGACATATAGACATTCACATTTTAGTCCCACATGATGATACTTTTACCGTTGTTATGATTTATGTTGAATAATTGGTAGTTATTGGTATTTTAACTTGAATGCTCTCGGAAGTTAGGAGGCTGAGAGAGTTTCTGTGGATTTGTGCCCATGAAAAATCCGGCCAATGGGTAGGTGGGATGAAAAACTGCCAAGAACAGGGCCACATTTGGCACCAAAAAGATCCCATCAATCCAATCGTGATTCGGATTTCACCATGTTGTTCACTTGTTTTTTTCTACGACGAACATCTTCCATTTACAGATTGCCAATTTCAATGCCCATGCATTGCGGATATTTCCGTCACATTCGTCACGAATCCCGCGCCAGAAGAAACAACTGATTGACCACGCCCTGAACCTGAACAGCTGACGCAGAGGGAGCAATGACAGAAGTAGCCTGCCCTGTTTTTGAAATCGGGGTGAGAAGGAATCAAAATGGGGTCATAAGCACCTCAAATGGAAGATGAAGATGGAAGCTGAGCCAACGACAAAATGCGGGTTTCCTAAAATGGGGTTTCCCCCCAAATAATCCCAAATTAGACAGTTTTAGTATTGAAACCTATGGTTTTGGGGATCCCCTGTTTTAAGAAAGGCCACGAATGTTGGTACAACATGGTACAACTGGTACAACTATGTACAACCAAAGAAATGGAGAGGGTCAGAAACTGCAGAGAGAAGTGGTGCTGGCGACGCCAGCGGGGCCCCTTTGAACGTGCCACCTGCGGCGAGCGCTGGAACGCCTCGGAGTCAAAGATTGCTCGCGGGGTCGCGGAGTAACAACAGAAACGTTCGCCGTGGAAGATGGGTCCAGTTGTGGCGGCAGCTGTTCAGGGAGCCAACCGGATTTGCCCCAGCTTTCAACCTCGAAGTTAAGCTATGCTTTACATGCCAGGGGCACTGAACTGTCCCATGTAAGTGTTACCCAACTAGGCAAACCCCCAAGGCAGAATAAGGATATTCACCAACCCGTGAACAACATTGGAGCTGTCCTTTTTCTTTTGACGCATGTACTACATTGAAACATATGTGACACTGTGTTAAGATTTAAGATCTATCTATTCTATATGATTAGTTGTATGGCTTACCTCAATTTTGGAGTCAAACCAGTGCCCAGATGCGCGATCTATAACAAATTTACCAACATTTACTCCACAAATCAGACAAATGTAGGTAAACATACCTTACAATTCCTTCTAATCCTATATAATCCTTAGATATCCTTACATGAAGTATATGGGATTTTACCACGGCTACGGCCCTGAGGTCTACAGCTGTTGCGTGGGTCAAAACGACTCGCTGCTGGCATGCGCGGCCTCCAATAAGGCCGGGTGCCGGGTCGGAAGCTTCACATAGCAATTTCAGGGAGCCTCTTCAACGCCCAAAAGACATCCCCAAGAAATCGTTGGTAATTTCACAATCATATTACATATTGATAGTGATGACATCTGAGATTAACTCTTTACAATTATAGGCTAGATAATTATTCGCTAGTGACGTGAAATCATACACAGCATTTGTCTTTGCAAATCAGAAGATGTTTAAAATTGGCTTTGGCTTTGACCATTTGATTTCATTAGGTGCACCCAAGTATTATTGCAAATTAGAAGATGTTGTGAATTGGCTTTGACTCTTTGATTTCATTAAGTGCACCCAATTATTATTACATAAGTGTATGTTATATACAGTATGATATATATATATATATGTATGTATATAGAATAGATACATGTGTATGTAACATCCTGTGATTGTTTGTTTTTTCCTTACTGTTATATCATGTAAGAGGAACGATTCTTGCTATCTTATCCCAATTCATCCCGCCAGGTGCACCTCTTCGACATGGCACAGGGCAAGCAATTGAGAGTCTTTAAGGTGGGCTAGGGTTGGTACGAGGTAGGGGAATGGTAAACTAACATAGCTATTAGAAATGGCCATTTATAGTTGATTTTCCCATTAAAAATGGTGATTTTCCATAGTTATGCTAGTTTACCAGAGGGTACGGGAATGGTTCGTGAATGTGTTACTGCAAACTTGGCAGAATTGTGTGAATGATTGGTGAAAAAAGGGTATGATTTGTCAATGGTTACCGTAGTAGTGCAAAGAGGTTTAACCGGTCAGCTAATTGATGGCGGAATGCATATGATATATTGTGTATGAATATTACACCAAGCATCAGTTTGTTTGCAGAGTTCTGAAGCTGAGTTACAGTATACTATGGGGATGGGCTGTAAGTTTAGCGTGTCAAGGATTTGATAGTGAACTCATTTACGACCCACTTGGTTGGTGGTTTCAACCCCGCAAATATAGCAGTCCCGCGCGGGTCTATCTTCAGACAAGGCAAAGTCTTGTGCCGTGTTTCTCAAGAAATCATGGTGACAAATACTAGGAATATGGTGAATATGAACTGATAAGCATAGGATAGTTTCGCGGTCTAAGACTCCTTCCATGACACAAGATCCCATCGAAATCAAAAAAAGTATTGGTATCCGCCCAAAGATGACCCCCGAACCATGAGGCCATGGAGTGACGACTGGGAACTGGTTCCTAAAACCACTGAGCTGGACGAACTATGATTATACTTGATTAAACTAGGCTAAACTATGAGTAAATGATAGTAAATGTCATAAATCATGTATAAATGATTAAGTCCGCTTAGTGATTATCTTATTTGCAATTGTCTACATGGCTAATCAAAGTACGGATATGCATATATATATATATATATACACATTACTGGATGAATTATAATGACCTCACTGTGACGTCGCTGGAATGATGTTTGGATATGATTAGTACGGGGAATAATCCCCAGATAGCCTTATTTTAACTATTTTCAGCCTTGTGACTAGTGAATCATTAAAATTCTGCCAGATAAAAATGTATGTGTATATATATATATATATGTGTGTGTAAATGGTATGCTTGGGATGCCTTGAAGCCTTGTTGAGGCTTTGCTTCCCTACGTTCCTGCCAGGAGAGTCACACCGATGTGGTGAACCACGTGCGCTTCCATCCCGACGGAAAGCTGCTCTCTGGTGCCGAGGAGTCATGTGGATCGTGTTTATAAAGGGAACCCCCCAGAATCGCAGCCGAAATGGAGGTTTTGAATGATTTTCATGGGACAAATCATAGGAAAGTATGGGAAAACGAGGGCAAACTAGAGGTTTTACTATGGTTTAATGAGGATTTTGCCATCTAAAGTGGGGATACAATGGGGATATGATGGAGATATAAGCCATGATGATCTGGTTCGTGGGTTTTTCAGCTGCAACATGTTCGATCCAACCCGGCAGCTCCAATTCAGGCAGATGGGATGTGTTGATTTCACCGAGCGTTCTTTTCTCAATGGTTAGTTCATCAACAGAGGGGCCCCCATTGGACAAGACATGTTGATCATGTTGGACAATTAGCGGATGATGCTGATTAACTCTCATTATAGCCCCATGGTCTAATTGTTTTCTGAGCTGCATAAGAATCATGAGAGTACTCATTTGGCTATGGGTCAAACCCTGGCTCCCTAGTTGACAGTACCATGTTTTGACTATGGCACATGCCTTGTTGCTTCTATATAACTCATATATCACATTATTTCCGCAATATATCCCAGGAAGTATATATATATATACATATACATATAATCCCATTGATTTGGAAATGAATTTCCCCTATGTTCTCATGGATTTTCCCAATGACTTCCCGCGGTCCCCGTTACGAGGACAACTTGGTGGTGGTCCTGGACACCCAGAAATCCCGGGAAGATGAAGCCATGTCACCTGGTTCGAGACCGTGGGATGGGAATTATTTGGGGATTGTTCATGGGTACCCTCTGGTAAACTAACATAGCTATGGGAAATCACAATTTTTAGTGGAAAATCCACTATTTCAATGGCAATTTTCTATGTCGCTATGTTTAATTACCAGAGGGTAGAAGCTGCTTTAGTGGATTGGTGTTTTTTTCTACACTCCATTATATTGTTGTGTGTCAATCAAATCATCCTACAAACATGAGTAGTGAACATCCCAACATGTAACATACCCAGACCCTCACTTGAATCATCGCAGAGCTTTTTTTCCTTAAGACAAAATGCTGGTAGGTTTCCCCAAATGAGCAGTGTTCCAAATTCCACTGTTATTCCATTGAATCCTCGTCGGTTAAGAACGGGATTCCCCTATTGGATGATCCAAATCCCATTACCCTCTGGTAAACTAACATAGCTGTGGAAAATCACCATGTTTATATAATGGGAAACTCAACTATCAATGGCCACTTTCAATAGCTATGTTAAATTACCAGAGGGTATATAAAGGATACAATGTGGGGCCCCCTAGATAGTTAAGTTGGTTTATAACTTCGGTACTTATTGTAGAGCTTCGCACACCGGCGATGCCACAAGGATAAAGATAAGGGTTATGATATGTTGTTATCGTTGAGCATGTTGTGCTCTGTGCGCGCGCGCGGACGGTAACGCTCCTTTCGTCGTGCAGCTTGTAACCATTGTACCACATTTTTTTTCCCAAAATTTACTGCCTCAAAAAACGCCAAATAGGTGGTGTTTGGGCTTTTTTTTTGCCTTAGGTGTCAAAAAACACAATATTTACAATGTTTTTGGATACCGCCATCCAAAAAATATTGGTATTTACGCACTTTTTAGCCTATTGCAACAACGCGTGTTTATGTCCAACATTAAAAAACACTGTATTTTACAATGTTTTTTACATTTTGAAGCAATTTTTAGCACCTCAAGAAACGCTAAATAGGTTGTGTTTTGCACTTTTTCTATGCATTCGAAGCAAAAAACATTGTAAATACCGATGTTTTCAGACCCTCGGAAGCCTAAAACCATGGTATTTGCGATGTTTTTTGCCTTCAAGTTGTTCAAACAATGTCACATTTCAAGACGCACTAGCAAACAGCAATTTTCAACAGCAAAAGTCGGCCACTTCAATCTGGAAATGGTCAAGCCACAGTTTTCTGACGTGATTTGCAAAGGGAGGAAGGGAGCATGGCCGCAAGAGTGTCAGTATTTTAGCTGCTGCCGTTGACATGCCGCGGTTCTGCATTTCATGTGGCGCTGGCGTGGGCGGATCATCGACTCCTGTCTCGGGGAAATTGTGCCTGGACAGCAGGGCACGGTAAGTGGTGTAGGGGGTGCATTTTGTGTGGGGTAACGAGCCAGAGAAAAGAACTCCAGAGGTGTTGGAGGTGATGGTGTGTCAGAATGCGGTGAAGGCAGCAATTGGGCAGGGGTAGTTGGCGGAGCAGCTGCAGGCTGCAGGTGCTGCTTTTTGCGCAGCTGGTTGAGCTGGGCCGCGCGGAAGTCCACAGGCTTGAAACTACATAGGACACCGACCAAAAAACAGAAAACCGCTAGAAACTTTACACGGGCATAAAAATACGGAATGTTCTACAAAATGGTAGGTGCTGAAGATATCTTTTTCTNCAAAAAACAGAAAACCGCTAGAAACTTTACACGGGCATAAAAATACGGAATGTTCTACAAAATGGTAGGTGCTGAAGATATCTTTTTCTTTCAGTGTGGAGTACCTGATTAGTCTTTTTGGACTCAGATTTAGAGGTGTCCTAGATTAGTCTTTTTGAGCCCCTTTTGACAGCATTTTCGGACACTTACAAAAAAAACAGAAAATCGCTAGAAACTTTTCACGGGAATACAAAGATATCTTTTTTTCTTTCAGTGTGGCGTACCTGATTAGCCTTTTTGGACTCAGATTTAGAGGTGTCCTAGATTAGTCTTTTTGAGCCCCTTTTGACAGCATTTTCGGACACTTACAAAAAAAACAGAAAATCGCATGTTTACCTGATTAGTCTTTTTGGGCTCAGATTTAGAGGTGTCCTAGATTAGTCTTTTTGAGCCCCTTTTGACAACATTTTCGGACACCGACCAAAAAACAGAAAACCGCTAGAAACTTTACACGGGCATAAAAATACGGAATGTTCTACAAAATGGTAGGTGCTGAAGATATCTTTTTCTGTGTCCTAGATTAGTCTTTTTGAGCGCCTTTTGACAGCCTTTTCGGACACCTAGCAAAAAACAGAAAACCGTTGGGGACACCATTCTGTACTTACAGAATGGGGCTCCCAACTTTTCGGGCCCAACCTGAACGGGGATCCTTTATCTTTGTCAGATTTTGTTTCCTGGTTCCAGTTCTTCCAGAATATGGTAATACTTTGCTGGTCGCGAACTGAAGTGGATGTTTGGATGCCTCGGCCAGGTCATGCCAAGGTCATTTGGCTGAAGCGGTCGCGCCGCTTCCCTGGAAAGTTCCATGAAGGCACACTCTGTGATCGTGGGTTGTTGCATGGAAACTAAAAAAAAAGTAATTTGCCAGATAAGTCTCAAAGCGTGCGACTGATCCCGCCAATTCATAGAGATTGAATGATGAAATGAATCTGGAAGTGTCTTTGTTTAGTTTTCTCGGGTCTGTGGTTCCTATTTGCCGATTCCCAACGAAAGCAAGGTTCCGTTGGGAATGAACAAACCTAAGCACACGAACGGGAAATGTGTTCCCGAATAGTACTGATGCTTATATCCAGATTCTACATGAATTATCCAACCATAGTTTTTTATTTTTTTTTAAATGAAATACATAGAAGGACTATGTTCTTATACGTTGATCCAGATCCATCAGAAACGTGTGCGCAGGTGCAGTTCCCATCTATTGAAATCAGCTTTCATGCTTTCCATGCCTTGAAGAGTGTAAATCTCCAGGGTGTAGCTATGTTGACAGGAATCTGTCGACTGATCCCCGGAACCACCAACCGCCCAAGTGTTAGACAAAACGCGTCAGGTTCAGTGATTCTCGTTCTCGATCAGATTGAGGTACCGAGCTCTGCTGACAGATTCAGATTCACTTAGTCAGGAAAAGATGAATGATTTACATCTTAATAAAATGGATTTAAATGATCTGGTACCCTCCGGTAATCAGACATGTGAATGGAAGATGTCACACTCAGATCCGCGTGCACACTGCCACCGGAAAGTGGGCAGGCGTGTGTTGGCAAAGCTGGCGTAAAGCCATGACAACTGCGTTAACAGAGGCTGGAGCCTGATGGAGGAGGATTTGGGACTTGGATGACGGGACAATTCAGAGCGGGTTACAGTTTATGGTTTCAAGTCTGTAGGTTTTCGATGAAACAACTGCTGTTGATGGACTGCTCGAACAACTAATGGAAAGTTCATCTGTGTATGAAGGTTTTCTCAAGAGATGTGCAGCAGCAGGAACGTGGCCGTTGGGCATGGAGCAGCGCAGTTGGCCCAAGCACGCGTAGGTGGAAGATTGCGGGTGTTGCCCAACGCTTTCAAGACCGGATGAGATCGGTGATGAATGTGGGTCTTTTCTTGAGAAGACGAAAACCAAGGGAGAGCAGAACGTGCACAAGCTTCAAATGAAGCCGGTGGTGCGAGAGTGAACATGCATATGCCGATTGCAGATCGGCAAGGCGGGGAAGATGACACGCCAGCAGGTGCAACGCCAGTAGGTGCAGCACCAAAGAAGAAACGCAGGCGCGGGGGTGAAAGTGTTATACCGCAGGGTTTTGGGACGTTGAATGTACGTTTGCAATTGGAAAGTGTGATGAGTTGCTGTGGTGGAATTTTAGTGCATTTGTTTGCCGGATGATAAATGTGGAACTAGGGGTACACGTGATCCTGGGACAGGAGCTCCGGTTCAATGGCTGCAAGCCATGCTTCTGAGATCCACAAGTGCGAGACCATCGCCAGTGCAGTGAAGTTGGAGGGGCGCGTGAAGGTCGCCTTCGAAAGGTGCCTGGTAGAATATGGGGCGCCGAGGGAAGTTCAAAGAAAACTGGCTGTCTCGCAGCCGTTAAGGCTCAAAAACGGCGCCCTCACCACACCCAAACAGCGGGGCCCTGAGGGACGAACCGGGCCTGCTGGCAACGGCCCCTACTGGCTAACGTTGCTTTCTGAAGCTACTGGCTGTCTTCCAGCCGTTAACTGGCTGCTTTCCAGCCGTTAAGACTCAAAAACGGCGCCCTCGCCACAGCCAAACAGCGGGGCCCTGAGGGACGAACCGGGCCTGCGGGCAACGGCCCCCACTGCCTAACGTGGCTTTCTGAACCTACAAGAAAACTGGCTGTCTTCCAGCCGTTAAGGCTCAAAAACGGCGCCCTCGCCACAGCCAAACAGCGGGCCCTGAGGGACGAACCGGGCCTGCGGGCAACGGCCCCCACTGCCTAACGTTGCTCTTCGAGCTATGAAGTCTGCGGGCTCCTCCCTGAAGGATGGACCGGGGCTGCGGACAACGGCCCCTACTTGGTGGTCGCCCTTTACTTATGGGACTTGCAAGTAACTTATGGAACTTGCTGGACATACAGAACTTGCAAGTTGGACTTAGCATACTTACAAAAGGAGCACTTTTAAATTGTAAACATAAGTTGCCTAAGTTGAACTTAGCTAACTTATAAGTAATACAAGTAAAATTAAGTTTCTCCAATCCACTAAAGACATAGTTTTTTTCAATTTTTTTCCTCTATGTATTTTGCATGGAAGAAACAAATTTTGTGAAAATTCAGTGAAAAAATGATTTGTTTGATGTATTTTCAAGCTCGACTGTTTTTCCGGTGGTAACAAATCATTTTTGTAATTCCTACATTTCCAATCATTGGAAAGTGCAGCCTTGTCTATCTAGATGAGCACACAATATGTACAGGACTTTCGGAGGATTGTGAGATCTGGAAAAGGTTCTGCGGTCAGACATGCCTGCTTATTATGTTTTTTCTTGCTTTTACTTTTGGGCCTGGTTTTATATCAAGTCAGGGTCTCGTAAAGAAAATCATTTTTTTTGTAGCCGCATCAATATTTTTTACAAAAGAAAATTTAAAACCATTGCATGTTAACACCAGAATCTATATGTATATTTATGGGGATGTCTCAAAATAGGGATGCTCGAAACCCATTCTTTTTAAGTTAAAAACAAACATTTTCGAGCATCGCTACTTTGAGAAATTCCCTTATATATATATATNATGTCTCAAAATAGGGATGCTCGAAACCCATTCTTTTTAAGTTAAAAACAAACATTTTCGAGCATCGCTACTTTGAGAAATTCCCTTATATATATATATATGTGTGTGTGTGTGTGCGCGGCTCATTGAGCCGCAGCAATTACAAATAAGAAGACAGTTCAAATATTTGCGCACTTCAGACTTGACGGGTTGAATCGTTTGGCATTTTATGATTTCTCATTTTCATGGTTTCTCAGTTGCATGGTGTATCAGTTTCACTGCGCACTTGCAAAGACGTTGTGTGAAAAAAACAGTTTGTCATGCAAGTCCAATGTACCTGTGCGGCTCAGTGAGCCGCTTCTGCAACCCCATTGATAAATTTCTAACACATTAAAAGATCTAAAATGCCTGTCCAGCCTTCTGCATTCTCCTGCGGCCCATTGGGCCGCACAACAATCTACAGAGATAACGGTATCACTCAATTTTGAAAACCAAACAGGACACCACAAAAATATAGGGGATGAAGCGTCCTGCTGCCAGGTGATGTCAACGAGCTTGATGTGCGGAAGTGAAAAAAGGTTTCAGCCGTTGCCCTGCTTTTTGTCCAGCGGACCACTGGTACGCGTTTTTTCATCCATAGTTTTTTTTCATTCATACACACTTCAAACAGACAAACACGAAAGATTCAAAATTGATGGCCTCAAACCACTTTGTCCTGTATTTTTCAAAAATATACCTACACATGGCTACACATGGCTACACATGGCTACACATGTGTAAACCCAGTTTTGGTTTTGTTTTACACGTGTAAACCCAGTTTTGGTTTTGTTTTACACGTGTAAACCCAGTTTTGGTTTTGTTTTACACGTGTAGTTTTGTTTTTTTTGGTTTTACACATGGCTACACATGGCTACACATGGCTACACATCCACTACACATCTGAGATTTTTTTCAAGATCGCAAGTTGTATGGCCTGAGGNATGGCTACACATGGCTACACATGGCTACACATCCACTACACATCTGAGATTTTTTTCAAGATCGCAAGTTGTATGGCCTGAGGGTTTGCCACTCTCTGGGAGGGAGGGGGCTCAATGTCAGGCACCTCATACAAATAAGTCCTTCAAATTGACCATTCAAACATAAGACATCACAAAACGTTTTATTGTCGACAGGTTTNGGGCTCAATGTCAGGCACCTCATACAAATAAGTCCTTCAAATTGACCATTCAAACATAAGACATCACAAAACGTTTTATTGTCGACAGGTTTCTTGTATATTATATGTCATAGATGGGGATGGATATGAATCAAAATGATGTGCACTTTTTGGTTCCAGGCATGCCTTTTGTGGTGTCCTGTTTGGTTTTCAAAATTGAGTGATACCGTTATCTCTGTAGATTGTTGTGCGGCCCAATGGGCCGCAGGAGAATGCAGAAGGCTGG
>BGPT01000053.1:277558-312558 GCA_003297045.1 Symbiodinium sp. clade C Y103
AGATTCTGGTGTTAACATGCAATGGTTTTCATACCTACACACATGTTTTGTGCGGTTCATTGAACCGCTGAATTCACCCAATCCCAACCAAAGAGTGCTCTTCATCTTTTTTGATCGCATCTGCTCACAGATCGCTAGTCTCACGTGCGGCTCAATGAGCCAAATCGCAAAGATGGAATGCCGCACCATGATTTGTCGCTCAAATGCTTCATGATAGGCTGCACTTTCCAANCTAGTCTCACGTGCGGCTCAATGAGCCAAATCGCAAAGATGGAATGCCGCACCATGATTTGTCGCTCAAATGCTTCATGATAGGCTGCACTTTCCAATACAGTTCCTATGGTGTAACTTTTCAAAAAAACTTGCAAAAATCGAAGGAACGTGCTTTAAAAAAAGGTGACACAAAAACACATGATTTAAAAACATGAAAAAAGCTAAGTATGCTAAGTAACTTACAAGTAATTTAAGTATATTTTTGATTTTTTTACAACTACTTAAAAAAAACTTATAAATACATATATGTTTGGTTTGTAACTTATAAGTCCACCAACTTCACTTAAAAACTTAGCGTACTTACCGTACTTGCAACATGCTGCACCATGGTTGCAAGGGGGTTGCAAGGGAGGTTGCAAGTACTTTCAAGTGGCCTAAACGAAAATCGACCACCAAGTAGTGCCTAACGTTGCTCTCTGAAACGGCACCTTGCTCCTTTTTCTGTCAGACGCACTAAGGCTGCGGGCCCTGAAGAACGGACCGGGGCTGCGGACAACGGCCCTTAGTGCCTAACGTTGCCCTCTGAAACGGCACCTTGCTCCTTTTTCTGTCAGACGCACCAAGGCTGCGGGCCCTGAAGAACGGACCGGAGCTGCGGACCCCTAGTGCCTAACGTTGCTCTCTGAAACGGCACCTTGCTCCTTTTTCTGTCCTCCTCGTCGACACTTGTTGGTTGTCATCTCTTCTCTGACGCGTTCCCCCTGCTGTTGGCAGGGGTCGGCGGATAGCTATAGTTAATGGGGGTTAGAAACCAACTTATAACTGGGGGGCCCCACATTGTATAATATAATCATCAAAAAAACTCGGATCAAGGTGATCTTTGCTGTTGAAAAAACCCTTGGAAAACTTGCCATGAAACTCTGCAACGCGGAAAACCCGTTCTTTTTGCGCCTCAGGATTGGAGTTATCCCCAACGACGAATGTGTCCGGTCGCTGTGGCCGAAAATAATGGTGCGGAGGATGATTTCGGTTGGTGTGCGACTGATGCCCAGAAAGAACCAACAAGATAGAACAGTCATTTATCATTCTTTAATGAGGATTTGACTTTTCTTTTTGTAACGGGGTGCTATTCACTGAATGGATTAATCTTTAGACACGAATCATAAACAGGTTGGAGGCCCATATGTTGGAGTCTGTCTTGCAACATCAATGAAAAACCATCCGTCATGGGCCATTTGCTGGGTTGATCTTGGAAGTTATAAGTTATACACATATAGGTATGTGTATATAGATAGATAGATAGATAGATAGATAGATGGATGGATGGATAGATAGATAGATAGCTAGCTAGCTAGCTAGCTAGCAATGATAGATAGATAGATGACAAAACCAATCACTTTTTACACATTTCCTTCCAGCATCCTTGTGTGAAAGTTGCCATTGAAGAAAACACATGTCACATGTGTGAACGCATACAACGTTTTGTTTTAACAGTAGCATGCCCATTATAAGCATATGTGAGTATATATATATATACATATTCATTATCCCATGGGGGCCCATAGCTTGCCAAATTGGTTGAGTTCACATAGCACTGTATATAAATAATCTACACACACGTTTGCATATACACATATATATATATATATTTTATCTATACATATCTTGCCCCATTCGAAATCGCAGCAGTTCTCCCCATCTTTCAACGTCGAGGGGCCTGGGTTTTCAGGTCCTTCAGTCTGGTGGGCCCAGATCGCAACACCTTGTGCTGCTGTTCCACCACAGAGGCCGGGGAGGATCCAAAAACACGGAGCTTTCAGCTGGATTTTGGGTGGATTTTTGGCAGATTTTTGGTGGGAACTTGGAGCATCACCCCACAACTTGTCACTTCAGATTCACTTGACTTCTTGGATTCACTGGGCTTTTAAGCCATTTATAAATTTATAAATGGGACGACAAACCACTTATAGCGGGGACTTACCAAGGCGATTGACCTCACCTCATGACGTCACTGGAATGGTGTTTCGTACGGGAAAGCAGCCCCCCAATGGCCTTGTTTTACTTCAGGATGTTTCAGGTAGTGATTGTGAGTCAGCCATGCATGGATTTGTTGGAACATCGTGATATCCCAAATAGTTTTTTTTGATAAGGGAAAGTACAATATGGGAAAACAGTGATTAAGCAGTGGATGGAATGGGGTGCAATTGTTTTTCTGACAAACCCATATGGTGGGGATGTCTAATAGAAATATGAAATCTAAGCATATAACATTTTTTTCAGAGGCAAGATCAACCATACAAGGGGCATACAAGGTCCAAAAAATAAGTCTCCAAAAACTTGGCCACTAGATACTGGTAGGACGGTTTGTCTGAATTCTCAGCTAGCAGCTATCAGTTTTGGGGGACGCTATTTTCAAGCAAAGCCAGAGTGCCACAAGCATGGGTTTGATCGAGTCAAGAATTGGGAGATCATGGATCAAATTTGTAGAAATGGGAGGGATATCCAAACTGCAATGATTTGACCAATTAAGGGTGGGGTGGTTGAATCATGCTGAACAGGGCTTGATTCCGTGAGCAGCACCGATGGGTAGTTGGCCGTTTTTAGGGCGAGATGGAAAATTGACATCAACAAGTGCAATATAAAAACTATAGTGACCCAAAAACACACCAAAGAGCACTGTACTTTACAAAGTGTTGAAAAGAGTCCCACGTTGCAGTAGTTGATAGTTTGGTGAAGCACCCCTTCAACAAATCAACAATATCACATGACTAGCAACTAGATTGACTAAGATAATTTCAGGACCAGCTAATCTAGTTGTGTTGAAATGACTTGCCATGCTTGTTTCGATCAATTAAACGATTAGTCAGACATGACATAGTTGACTACTTGATATGTGGAACAAACCTCAACACAACAGCAATATCACTGAGTCACTCACCAATTGTTGTTTTGTGTTCCAAACTTCCAAAAAAATGCGGTCTCGAGATTTGGAACCCGATGTTATGTCATGGTTTATCATGGTTTATTGTCAGTTTACTGTGTTCCACTATCAAATGGCCATGGGGATGAAACCCCCGAGTTTGAAACAAACCTTAAGATTGCTGGTTCCATTCCTTATCTAAATCCATGAGTCAATATCCAATTGTATCCCCGTATATCCCCATAAGACCAATGCACCCTGCTGGGAGCGCGCGATGAGGACGTTCGGATTTGGCAACTGGGTGAGGACTTTGGGACGCTGAAGGCGCAGTTCACCAATCTCAGGAGAGCGGTGGGGGCTGAGGGCATGGGCATGGGCATGTGATTTGTTTCGAAGATATGCCCCGGTGAATGGTGATTCAACCAGGTTAGATTCCGTTAAAAAAAAAATGTTGGTAGGTAAAAACTCATTTTTTTGTTGACAAACTTCCATACTTATATGGTTATGGCTATTATGGTTATGGCTGAAGTGCGGATGGCGGATGGATGTGTGGATATCAACAGATCAATTGTGTGGGTCCAAAAAGGTACGACCTTTTTGCTGATTCGATTGATGCTTGGGGTAATGACAGAAAATTGTGGGCTAATCAATATCATACATTTGGCAAATGATGTGCTCCTAAAGTTTTTATAGCTGGGCTGGTCAATCCCCTAGTGGATGTTGGCTAAAACTTCATGTTTTGGTTCTCTAAATCTCACATGCTTTGATGCTTCGGGTTCATTTTACCTCAATCCTTTCGGGTTGACTTCGCAGATTTATTGCACAAATCAGCTGCCAGGAGCCATCCTTTGCTACTCGGCAGATGAAGTCGTGCTGGGGAAGGTTGTTGGGTGAATGCATGATGCATATGGTGTTGCCCTAAAGTAGGGGATAAACCATTGACTTTGCCATTTTATTGAACTGTTCGTATATATTGTCATATGGTATTAATTATACCTAAAAGCTGATATACCATTGATATTGCCATTTTATTGAACAATGTGAACAATTGATACAACATTGCCATTTTGATATATTTTGATTGAACTGTTAGTATCTGTTATTATACCCACTTTTCTTGTTTGCCCTTCTTAGGAACAATGTGATGATGCACTTAATTGGTTCCCAATTCTAGGTCAAACCCAGCTGGATTATGCTCCACTTCTTGGTGGTTTCACTGCCCGCATCATGTCGGGGATGGAGATATGAATTGAACACTTCCAGCAATTTGGTCGTTCCAAAATGCTAAGTTGTATGAGACCAAACCGTGAATCTGAGGGTATCAGTCTCAGGGTCTATATATATATATATATATATGTATATATATAGAGCTTCGACCCCCTCGCCATTCTCACGTTGACCCATGGGAATCTCCTGCCGACCTTCCGCCCAGCGGGTCCGTCCAGGTTAATGCGAAACGAAGATGAGGACGGTGCCGCCATGCCATGTCTGTGGCCCTGAATATGCCAGGACGAATTTTGCTAGCGCATTTTGAAGCCACAGCCATCTCGTAACAATTCGGATATACTGGACATTGCTGAACTACAGGTTGTTATATGACTGTTATTATTATGGGATGATATGGGAAATAATGACATAGCATGTATACCATCAAACCAGGCCTTCAAAACTGTTTCATTTGGAGGATCTCCTAGTGACCCTGTAAACAGACACGGCTCGCTGGAGCTTTTGCTGGGTGAAACCAGGATTTCTGTTTCTTGGATTCTGCTTTAAACCTAAAGTCTTTGCCAGTACCAACATGATATAAGATTGTGATTGAATATATGTATATATATATATATACACATTATATCATATTATATGTATACCTATATATATATACATACATAATCCAAACAAATTCTTAAAAAACAAGTTTGGTATGCCAAATCAACATATTATGATGATTATAGTTATATATATATATATACATCTCCTCAAAATGCGTAAACGTAAACCTCACACGCCTCACATCCCCAAATCCGAATCAATTGAACGTTGATTCCCATTTTCAAGCAAAGGTGAAATTCCCACGATGGCTACGCTACAGGACTTCGGCTTGGGCTATGTGGTGGAAACCTTCTACGACCAACCCTCGGCCGAAGTCTTTCTTTTGGCAGGTGCAGTTTGAGATGGTTTATCGACAAAAAACACGATGATGTAATGAGTTTGTACCAAAAGGATAGGGAGGTTGACTACCATCAAGAAGACAAGGATTCAATGAAACCTAGCCCAAAATCGGATTGACCATCAAGAAACGGAGTTGGATCATCAACTATTGTGCATTTACGCGGATGTATCCAAAATTGCAATGGGAAAACATGTTTCCATTTTTCGGGTTTTGAGCAACTTCCCTCTGGGATGCTGACCAACATCCGACGATTTTTGGTTTTAAGGATTGTTTAGTAAGCAGCTTCCATGACGAGAAAGTTGCTTTGAATGCTTCAGGGCTTCCACTTTAGTATGTTCTTTTGGTCCCAGATGATTTTTTGGTGGCTCTCAGTCCCCACATCTGACCATGTCACGCTACTACCCTCTGGTAAACGTTTACATAACTATGGAAAATCACCATTTTTCATGGGAAAATCCACTAGAAATGGCCATTTTCAATAGCAAACTGTTAGTTTACCAGAGGGTAGGTTTGTTTCACAACAGTAGACACCCTCCCTCATCATCCCCATGGCCATCATATCGAAGTCAATATGTTGATTGAATACCCGCATTGTGATGGGAGTTAAATCCCATACATAGTAGTTGAGTCATCTCCAACCATGATTTGTTGATCAAGAAGGTTTAAGTCATGTTGCACCCCTTTGTTTGTTGGGTTAGATTTTGAATAGATTCAATCTACATGTCTGTTTGATTCACATCCCATCTGAAAATTGTAGGCATCGGTGATAGCTCCATGTTTGGATGGGTGATCTCCATTTCTTCTTGGTTCCATCTCTCATATTTCTGGCCACAAAGTCATGCCAAACCTATCAAACCATCTTCACGGGATCAACAGGTTCAACAGGGTACCAGAGTTATGGCCTAACTTACCAGCTACAAGTCATAAGATGTCATAAGTTATAACACCACTATACACCAAATTCATATCCATTAATGGAATGATAAGCCCATTTGTAACCATTTACAGCCATTTTATAAGTTGTATTTCGGGCTTTAGCTGCGGGGTTTTGATTGTCGAAAACCACATGTTTGTTATAACATGTTATAATCATGTGAGATAATCATAATTTGAACCTATTTATATCATGTTAATTATATCCATTTAGAACCATTTGTGGACCATTTGTTATAGCTATGAAGAGAGGTCCCCTTCCACTTCCCGGTCGGGGGTTCCGTCAGGTGCCGGCACCTTGGGAGACCTGCTGCTGTTCCGCGTGACCTTGGCGGAAGCGGTGCCCGTGGCGGTCTTTGGGAGCGGACTGGACCAAGGCCAGGGGCGGTGCTGGATGGGGGTGCAGCTACAAATGGATACAACATATGGTGAAATAAGCCTCATAAGTTAGTTGGGAATAGTTTGGATATAACCCGTTATAACCCCAATAACTATGTCAGTTGGTGATATTTTGATATGACTATATGGAATGTTTAGCCCCATAAGTTTGGATATAGCCTCTATAACTACGAACATTTATTGGTTATGAATGGATACGATCATGGTGAAATAAGCCTCGTAAGTTGAGATATAAATCCTACAACTATGGTGATACTGTATCTATCCACTTTTGACTGGACCTGCATATGTAGTGGATGGTGTCGAGAATTGACAATGGCCGGGGATGGCTAGGACACCATGTGAAACTTTTTTTGATGATAAAACTACCTCAGGGGGAGGGGGTTTCTGCATCCTGTACACTAGAGGGGATTTAGCCAGCAAAACCTGGGAATGGAGGTTTAACAGATACAATTTATGGATGTGTTCAGATGTATCGATGCGGTTGCCCCCAAAAAGGTATGATGTTGAACCTTAGGGACTAAGGATGAAGCTGGATAGCCAGCAAACATCGGGACATTTGTCAACAATCACATGGTACGTAGTTAAACAGCTGACTTTGTTGAAGTCAGATACTTGTGGTAAACCCAATGTGGTTAGAAAAAAACAAATGGTGGGATTATGATTTAGACATATGTTGACCCTATTTAGAAAACTGTTAACTTTCTAAGTTGTTCTGGGGTTGCTTTATATATTGATTTTGCTTGGATGTTTGTGTATTCTTGCACATTGTTTGTCATTGAGATATTTGATAGAAGTCCGATAGATAGTACATAGATTGATGATGATAGATGTTTATTTGTGAATTTCATACATCTTATATTCCTAGCAGTAGGGATTTTCATCAATCCCCGTGTTTGGTAGACGAGGCCACACGGGCATCGTTCGTTCTGCGCTGTGCTTGCCGGGTGGCCGCGTGCTGACGGCCGGCGAGGTGGCCACAACGGCACCCACATGAGTTTACGGTGTAAACTCGCCCAGTTACTAAGTAAACCATCACATAGATATGGCTATGGCTCAAAATTATGGTACCAAAAATGGTGATTTTTAATGGTAAAGTAACATCAACCAACCAATTATAGGGTTAATAATTTTGAGCCATACCCACATAGATATGGCATGATATGGCTATTTTCCTATTTTGTCCATGTTTACACTCAGTGATATTTCAGCTTCCAACTCTCAAATCTGATTTCTCTAGTCTTGCAACTTGAACATGGGTAGAATGAACTAATATCCACAATATAATCCCTCTGGTTATTTAACATAGCCATGGAAAATTGTCAATTTTGGATGATCTTCCCATTAAAACCTCCATTTATAGGGGATTTGCCATGGCTATGTTAAATAACCACAGGGTAATCCCTAAGAATTCATGGAACACCTTAGTCATCTCCAGGAAATTCGACCCATGGCCGCCATGGCCCACGTAGGACGGACGTGTTTGCGCCTGGGCGGAAGCGATCGAAGATCTCGAAGGCGGAACGACTTGGGAGACCAACTGGTCATATCTGGGGTTGATGCTGGTTGATGTCGACTGGTCATGTTGAATAGCTAAAAGCTCGTTTATGTATCTATATGTTTTTTTTTGGATACCAAACCTGGCATGTCTTTTTTTGATGTCGACTTTTTCGCTTCTGATTTTCTTGGCATTGATGAAAGGAAGACGTCGTGTTTCAACTGAGAGAATCTTGCTGGACGGGTATTTAAGGGTTAGCCATGGATGTTGGGGTGAACAGGTGGCTCCAGCTATGTTTCAAAATGCCTGCTTAATCCTCTCTCGTGGAAATTAAGTTGCGGGATTCCGGATGTTTTCGTTTTAATGTTATAGTCTTTATAAGTGTTTTTGAAATGATTACACCCTGAAAAGCACAAGAATCTGAACGCTTTCCGCTGGGAAACTACATCCAAGAAACAACTTAGTAGAATAAGTGGAAACAAACTGGACGGAGATTGTGCCAGATAGGTTGTGCTACTTTGAGTTAGTTACACCGCGGTTTCCAATTAAACAGCCAATTGAACAGTTGTATAATTTCCAGACACTGCCAAGAAACACGATCAGTCTCTGTACTGGGCCCCACTTACAAGTGGGCTGTATGTAAGATTTTACAATCCCTGTCGATTTTCTCCTAAGAAGGTCTTTGAACCCCCGAAACATGCCCAAAGTAGTTGCGGTTAAGGTATGTGGATTTGGGAACATCAGTATCACATAGATATGATACCATAGCCAGTTTCTATCTGTGATCCTCAGCATCTATGGTGTTGGCCTGCAACTATCAATGAATCATATAAACAATCTTTGCAAATACCCTCCGATTTTTTGAAAAAACGTTGCAGCCTGGAGAATCCCCCATTTATAGAGGATTTCCCACTCCTATTGTTTGATGACACCAGTCTTGGTTCCCATCCACATAGCCATCGAAGTAGTCACCTTGGAGGTGCCAACTTCGGTTTGGAGCCCACCGTTGCTTCGCCATAACGGACCGACTGGAAGGATGCGAAAAAAATGGGGAACAATGACTACAGTAACAACAAAAACAGGGACATCTACTAGCCAGCTCAGGATCTTGCTTTATGGTATATCAATTTTCCCATGGCTGTGTCTAAGGGATTGACCCTCCTAGATCCAGCCATTTCTATGGGGAACATGATAAGAAACCAGTGGATGGAATGGGGTACCCTATGTTCATACAGAATCATACGGACTCAAATCATAGGTAAGTTGGTTTGCAACTACAAGAACATACAATAACTAGGATTCATGGTCATGTGGCAAAAAAAATATCAAACATCATATCCGCCAGAGGCAAAGTCCTTGGAAGATCCAGTTGGATGGTTCTGAAGTTTCACCAAGGGGTGACACTTGGTGGAGATGGGACGTGGTTTATTGCTGGGCTTACCACATTACATCACATTACCATATTCTGATCTTTTTGGTCGTGAACTCCCATGATTTGGATCGATTTTTAGGGCCTTTCTTGGCCATGTTTTCTTCACCAACACAAGGGCGCGGAGCCTCATCCTCAGCCTGGCCCCCAAGGTTTATGGGGCCGTTCGGGGTGCTGCTGGAGCCCGCGCAAGACCCTACTAGCAATTGCCGTGTTGCACGGACGCGATGTTCGCGGTTCAAAAGAAGCAGCGTCGAGGCAACACGTGGACCATGATGACCATGAGCGTCATCCTGGGGGAACGGTAGACTGACCATTCGCAAATTGGGTCTTTGAGGTGTCAATGCTGACTGTGTAATACACTGTCCTAAGATGTAAATAGGGGTTTCTCTTCAATCTCTTCACTTGGCTGAAGCAAATGAAGACTTATATATATATATATATATACATATATATACATGTATATGTATATATATATATATTATATATACATTGTGCAGAGATGTTACATATATGATACACCTGAAGTAAAATCCTCAAGTGTACATGTAGTTTCATTGGACTAGACCTTAGTATTTGTTGTTTTTTGGAATCGACCATTTTTGGCCCCAGATCCCAGAATCCTCAGGCCTGTCAGCCAACGACCTTGGATTTTGTTTTACCGGGAGATTTGGGTTCCAGGAATGTTCACTCCATGGAAAAACTGTAAATCCGACTTGGCATGTCTTTTTTTACTTTTTTCCCAGAATGGGCTAGTCCAAGTTGTTCGAATATTGTTGCTAGAACGTGGGTCAGGATGAAGAGGATGTAAACAGTGGGGGGGGCACTTGCCACTCTGATTTGCAGCAGCAGTGTTCAAGCCAAGTCTTCGTTGATTCTTGGCAAACTCGACGGTTGCAGCCCGAGCCTCTTTGGATCTGACAAAAAACAGGATGTTTCTGGTCGTTCATTTGTAGGGATGATTTGAGATGCGTGGCTCAACCAGTACCCAAGTAGATCTTTTACTCAGCCACCCACCCCACTCAACCCACCTAGCCCACCCAGTACTGGTACACTGCCGGCCACCTTCACCGCAAAAGCTGAAGCCCTTGCCGAGTGTGTACATGCCCCAGCACCAAAAATAACTATTGGTTTGCCCACTGTATTATCTTTTCTTGGGGTTCCTAACCCAGCGCGCAAAAAAGTAGCAGACCACCACCAACTCTCGAATCTGAACACCTTAGTTTCTTTTTTCAGGAAATGGAATCCAATGTTTTCCATGTTTTCCCCGCAAAAAGTCATCATTCCTCCCCCTAACCCCACCATTTCCTGCGCCTGCCATGGCGGGCGCCGCATTCAACGCGGCGCGGAGCTCCCTGGCAGAGCCACCGGTGGAATTCGGTGGCGGCTTCGCGCTGAAGGCCGAGCTGGGGCACGGTGCCTCGGGACGTGTGTGCCTTGGCAGCGCGATTCACTGGGGAAGGTGAACTAAAAACTAATCCATAGACGTGATGACTTGGGGGTTGGGATGCATTGGGTGGTTCATTAGTGACTGGTTGGTATAGTTGTTTGATTATCATTTCATCAGATGACATGGCAATTTGGGGGTATGCAACATTTTTCACACTTGCTGGAGATGAAAACGGGGACAACGTCAGCTTTACTATGCGTCGGGGGGACATTATGAACCCTAATTTTGGCAGAAGTGCGGACTAGGTGACTTAGTATAAGAGAATTGTAAATATGATATGATTTGATATAATAAGCCCTGTGGATCAAATGTTGGGTCTATTTGCTGACATTTGTGGTAAACCTTGTTTTTTGACGTCTGTAGGCATTATTTGACGTCCGTAGTCAAAATTTGGCAACATTTGCGGGAACCATAATTTTACCACAAAATGCGGTGAGCCCGAGCAAAAGTGACAGGGGCTGATATAAGATGACCGGTCAATCCAGAAGAGATCACGGTTCATCACGATTTGTCACGATATTTCCGACAAATGTCGTAATTTTANGGCTGATATAAGATGACCGGTCAATCCAGAAGAGATCACGGTTCATCACGATTTGTCACGATATTTCCGACAAATGTCGTAATTTTAAGTAGCAAAAAAATGCAAAAAACATATTTATCACGATTTGTCACGCTTTTGAACTACATAGGGCCAAGATCAACTTGCATACGCATCTTCCAAAAAAAGGATGCCTGCGTTGTTTCCTCGGTTTCCGACAAAATCCCATGGATTTNTTGCATACGCATCTTCCAAAAAAAGGATGCCTGCGTTGTTTCCTCGGTTTCCGACAAAATCCCATGGATTTCCGACAGGTTCCGACAAATGTCACCAAACTCAGGCGTTTATGGAGACGTAGCCGTATTTTGACTACATTGCTATTTTTGATCTATATGCCTACATGGATCCTCAGGGAAGTATTAGAGTTGTACTGTACCTGGATAAGATTTGGATAGAAGTATTGGATATTCAACCCAGAGGACAATATACATTCTATAAAGATATGATGAGATATGATGAACTAGGTAACTAGAATGGGGTTGAATCAACGAAACAATGGAGATTTGGGCACTTGGCAAAGCAGGGCGTGCAGGCTAGAAATTTGCATAATTATGTTTAATTTTACCATATTGTGTGCCATGCTGAAATGTGGGTCTTTGTTTCTGTTCTTTCAGACAGCGCTTATTGGCGGGTTTAGCACAGTAGCAATCAGGCATAATCATAATTTAAAGCATTGAAATTGAAGAATGGATGAAAGGGGGAGGTTACATATCCAATGACCAATGAAGTAAAAACATGAAACATAGGCAGGAACATCAGGGTATGACAACAGGACAATGGCGGATCCGCAACCTCCGATTTGGTATGGGAGCATTTTTTTGGGGGGTTCAACCAACCTTGACCCAGGGCTTTTTGAAAGATGTCTGTGTCTTTCCATCACTTCCAGCCTAAGGATTGTCCTGGTTTATCAATGACTCATGGATCAATGGATGATTGTAATTGTCACTGACTTATCATAGCTATCACTGCGATGACTTAATGGCTCATCAATGACTCAACTTGGGCTGGCTGGTTCAAGCAGTGCTGTCACCATCTGAAAGCGTACTTCGTCTCACAGTGGACCCAACACAAGTTGACATTCGACCCCAACATTTGGTTTGGTTTGCCTGCTCTGGAAAATCACCATTTTTAAGTGGGTAAATCATCGAACTCAATGGGCCGTGGCTTCGACAACTAATTATATCTAATATAATGATTATATTTAAATTAGCAGGTGGGGGACTTCCCCTGCAGATCCCTTCTTTGCTGAAAGGTTCGAGTGCAAGAAGAAGGACTCCTCAACGCTGTATGTGGGGAATCCTGGCCGTCGGGGCAATGGCTGCGGCTAAGTCATCAACTCCCCAGTAGATTTCATGGTGTTTGCTTCAATAAACTCACTGTCTCTGGCTGGTGAAACCACCACCATCCTCATCATAATGCCCTTGATCTTCTCATAATTCTCCATTTGTTGATTCACATGTTCATGTCATTCCCAGCTATTTCTACTTCAACTGGCTAAACTGTCTCAGCCATGCAATTGTTCAGAGAGAAAGGTCACCAGGAGACTTCACAATGCAATTTCTGTGTACTTCTCAGCACCTGCCATCTATTACCAACTGCATTCTCCAACATTGGTATTGTTCATTGTACACCAATCAAGGTCAATATCCTTGTTGTTCAATGTTTCACATGGTTAAAAATTCGGTTGTATTGGTTAAATCGACTGAATGTCCCCAGTTTGGCTCGAACATATCTCAATTCTTTGACGTTTTGGAAGCCATGGGATTTCTACACCTGTTCCTGTTCCTGGCCCTGCAGCATGCTCTGGCGTACTTTGCTACCTTGGAGTCCATCCAACCTTTCAAACCTCCCGACAACTGGGGGTGTGGTTGCAGCTTCACAGGCATGAGGATGTCCTATCGCTGCCAAGATGAAGCACGTGAGGCGGCTGGAGAGCTCCCACAGATGCTCAGCTTTCGCGTGGATTGCCGAGAAGCGCACGGGAACTTCCATAACCTCTCTCTCTTTGATTCTAAGGGCATGTGTGGCACCCTGGCATACAAGAGGTATGCAAATAGCTCCGAGATGGAGGGAGATCCAACGACCCGCTGGCTTCCGTTGCTTCATGATCACCCTGTAACCATCCAAAAGGGAGAGGTTTTCGACCTCGAATGTATCCCCTTCGTGCCAAGCTTTTTTGAGGTGGTTGCTTTGCCACGCCGCTCTGACATCACCGAGATGACATGGCAAGCCGTCATAGGAATTGCGGTTGATGGTAAGCAAGAGTCTCCAACGTCCATAGACTTTGCAGCTTTCAACCTGCAGTATCCGCAGAAATTGAATTATCTGCAATCGCACTTGGAATCTTGTGCGTTTTTGTTGCAAGAGGCCTACGGATGGAAGATGACGTTGACCAAGTCCATCAACTTTACCCATTGGGTCAGCTTCTCCAGTCCGGCCTTGCAGAGACCTGAAGGCATTTTTCCCAAGATTGATCTTGGTAGTTCGGTTCGAAGCGATATTTTTAGGGTGGACAAAGACACCTTGCACTTGACTGTGCTTGCAAATTTTGGTGATGCACATTTGACGAAGTTCAACCAAAAGTGGTTGGTGAGGGTCGACCCACATTTCTATGGCGCTGCTAGCACCTTGAACAGCTACTCTGTGGACTTTAAGCTGGAGATGAACGAGGATGCTTTTTTGCGTGGTGCCCAAAATGTGACGGTGAAACTGGGGCTCGGCCGGGAGAAGGCTACCTATTTTGCGACCCTGCTGCTTCCTGTGAACAAGACATCCGTGCCACTGCCAGAGTCGAAATCGCGCGGTGCTTCCTGGGTTTGGTTCATCGTTGCCTTCATGTTGATGTTCCTTGTGGCGGCCGTGGGCTACGTTTACCGAAATGATCTTTTTCCATGGATGCAGCCTGCTGGAAGCCACCCTGCAGCCGAAATTGAGATGCAGGGAAGTTGAGAAATCAGAAACTGCGTGCGGCTTGCAGGAAGAAAATATCCTCTCACGGTATGGACTGGTTGAAGAAAACCTTGTATAAAACGTTTTTTCTTGGTTCCGATTGCACTTTTTGCACAGCTGTCCAGTATGTATTGGTTGAAGATGGTTCGTGTTTGCTGGCTTCAGCATGATGAAGTAGACTCAATCTGTATACCCACGAGACACTAATAGACACTATAGATTTTTTGGGTTCAGAATTCCACCCGCTCCATTCAGATTTTAAATTGGTTGACTTCACCCACTGCTTAGTGCCAAGATTCGCCAAACAAAATGTACTGGTACCCATTGCTAGGCCAAATAGTAAAAAAATAAAGGTGAATCATAGAGATCTCACTGGCATCACCATAGACGATAGTGTGAAAGGGAAACCACATCCATAATTGTTCCGAGGTTTTGCTCCCAATCCGCATGTGTACATTTCCCGAACATTCTGTATACATACCCGACATACCCTACATTACCCTACAGTAGATAGACAGAGATATAGAAAATCCACCATTTGTAAATCACGTCCCAGCAAAAAGCATTGTTGTTTTCCATATCTATCTTGATTCTCATCTGATTCGTGAGTTCCCAGCGTAAATAGATGTAAATATATAGCATCCTTAATCCCATCACAAGTTCAGAATTCTAACCCCAACGATACGAGGCGATATATAACAAATAGATTATTAATTACACGTAAGTAATATTAATGTATTACATACATGTTGATTTGATATAGAAGACAGCCTGTACATAATATCAATATCAATATCAATTATGTAAAATAGGAACACATATATAGTTGCAGTTACAATACACAATTATATTGTATATCATATCCCACGGTATAGTGGATAGTTAGATATTTGTCATCTATAGATATACATATCAAATGATAACTGCATATTATCCCATGTGTAGTGATCACATATAGTTACAAATATCCCATATTAGTTATATAGTTCAATATATTTCCATTATATTATTTCTATTTCTATTCTACTTATCATTATAACTGTGTGGACGCCTCCTAAAACAGGGGGTACCCCAAATCATCCAAATCATGGATGACCATTTGAGTATACCCTCTGGTAAACGTTTACATTAACTATGGAAAATCACCATTTTTAATGGGAAAATCCACTATTTCTATGGCCATTTTCAATAGCAAACTGTTAGTTTACCAGAGGGTATATCCCATTGAATCTCACCATGATATCCCCATTGTTTGATTGGAAATTGAATATGATCTCCATTGAATATCCTCATAAACCCATTTGATGCCTATGGATCACCATAAAATCCCAATAAAATCCCATTAAATCACCATTTTCCTATGGTTTTCAATGGTTTTCCTATGGTATTTGCGCATTGCAACCCATGGTGACTTGGGGCAACCGCCAGGCGGTGAAGGTGCTGCACCTGCGCGCCCTCCGGCTCCGCAGCACGGCGCAGCGCGATTTGACACGCCTGGGCCGCGCCTTGGTGAAATCGGGAGAAAAGCCATGGGGAAATGGTGGTTTTACCCAGGGAGAATGGAGATTTGACACAAGGCGGATGAATGGGATTGGTGATGGCATTTTATAGGGGTTTTAGAGTTTTTTTTAACAGCAAACATGTGGTGGTATGATTTCACGATATGTGTATCTATCCAGAGGTTACTTGGAGGATCATCCCACGAATCGTAAGTGGTAAGTGACCAGAGACCAAATGGGGACTTACTCGGAATGACTGACTAGGCTTAGCTGGATGAATTTGATCTTGACCTCACGGCGTGACGTCACTAGAACCCATAGAGGGACGACATTTTTTAAAACCTGTTCTATCCAATGCAACCCCTTCACCTCCAAACTTCAATGTTACTGTGAACTGAGCGTTGGTTTCAATGGATGAAAGAATAAATCCCCCAATATCACTATTGCTAACACGCGCACGAAAACGTTGAGATTTGAGGGTGGGGGGTTCAGCAAGGTCTTGTCCATCTACAGTCTGGCACTCTGATGTCCTCACTTATTTGGGTGTCCAGAAGTCTGTCTGTTTCAGATCGTTTGAGACATGTCCGTTTGCATGCTGCTTTCTCACCGAACGTTGATTTTGCACATGTAAATGCAGCATGTGTCTCTCCTCCTTTTTTTTTTATACCTCAAGTCACAATTTATTCCAAAGTGAGGAAAACATTGATTTGTCACAGGTATATAAATGCAGCATATGTGTTTCTCGTCCCATTTTTTCCATTCCGTACAGTAATTCCCAGTTTATTCCAAGTGTGCAAACGCTGTGTTTTTTCACGAGAACTAGCTGATTCATGTAACTTCCTATACATTATTCACAACTTATTCCTTTAACCTGGCCTTGCCAATGGATTCCGCAATTTGTGCCGTGCAGGTTTTGTTGAAAAGAAAAATAATGCGTCTTTGTTTACGAACAATTCCACGCAGTCGAAATTGCAAAGCCAGTATTACAACATGTCATGTCCCATCTTTGTAGATCAGGATGCATCCATGGATTACGTCCAGAATTTCAGCCCAGGAGAGTTGAAGATCCTCAAAGAGCTTCCGCCTCACCCGCCGCTGGGCGGTGGTTGGCCAAGTGGGATATACTAGGGATAGAATGGGATCGGAACTACTAATGTTGGTAAAGCAATGTCATAACCCCCCCCCCCAATTTAGAAGTTTGATGGGTGGGATTCCAACCGTCAACATATTGGGTGGTTTATGACATTGCTTTACTAGCATGATGACAAATATTGATACACCAGAGAACATGATACACATTCATGAATACATGTGGAGAAAATAGATATGAACAATATTTTGCCTGTGTTAACCCTTCATCATTGTTCTTCAATGAGACGGACAACAGGGGAGGGGTTGGGGGCCGCGACCAGTTGGCCATGGGTCAATTTTCAGCGATGATTCCCGTGCTGAACAAACCAAACAAGGTGATGGTGACCAGTTACAATCAGTTTTTTAGCCGGGACCTCAATTTGGATCCATATCCAAAAATGGAAGTTGAGAATATCACTGGAAGACACTACACCTCCGGTACAGCACCCAAGCTGCGCGACAAAAAAATCCTCACTCATCCAATTTTGACTATTCCATACTATTCCTATATAGTTATTTTCTCAGGTACTTGTAGGACATATAGTGATCATTGAAGTCACCCCCCAATGACCCAACCTCCCAATCTATCAACCCCTATAGGATCTACTGCAAGAATTTGTGTTGTTTTTTGTTTTTGTGGCCACTTTGAGGATCAGACGGGGTTGTCAGTGACTGGGTCCCATAAGTTACGAAAAGCTGAGGCGGATTGTACAAATGGTCGACTCCTTTGAGGCTGCCTGGTGCTGGAATTTGGAGAATTGACCCATCCCAACAAAAAAGAGGTTACAACATGTTACAACGAAAATCCTCGGAGACTGAGAGTGTTGTTTTCCGAGCTGTTGGTCACATCCCAAACTGTTGTGATTTCCATTGATTTCCCTTCCGCATCCAGTTGTATGCACCTCATGGGTGGGGAGTGGGGTGGTACGCTACCATGGTCTACCAGGAGGCAATGCTGTAATATAGCCATGATCGGAAACAAACCATACAGTACCCCATTTGCTTGGGCCATCTTGGGCCATCTTGGTGGTCAATAGTTGCTGGATGAAGTCCCCATACGCACAGGTCATGACTGGTCTCTCTGTTGTAGTGACCTCAATAGATCAAAACTGCCTGGTGTCTTTTGTTTTCAACCCTATTTAGGATGATGATTCCCATTGACTAATATATAGGTTTGTTTCAGTGGGGTCTTTTAACCACCAAACAGAAAACAGGCGTGTCTGAAAATAGGGTATATCCCCAATGAAATAGCCATTGGTTGTTGGGATAATGATCAACAAAACCCTTGGGTTTAGGGGTACACATCCAAATTTGATGGTTTATAATCATGTTCCCCATTAAATGGGGGTATACCCTATTTAAAATTTACAAACAAATCCAACTGATGATTCATTTTGGAGACAAGAATCGTTCCATGGCCATGGTTCCAATCCCAGGAGGGCGATTGGTTCTTCCTTGTTCTGGAACTGGTGCGAGGAGGCAGGCAAAAAAGAACTCGGAGAAATTCTGGTGCTTCCGATTCTCTTGAAAATCATGACAGAACATGTAAGAATCCATAAACATCCTATATAAAACCCACAGAAGTATCAATTAGTATCATATACATAGTATCATTAAGTATCATGTTTGCCAGCAAAATGTCCATGAAATCTCCATGAACTCCCCATCAGGTGACCTCTTTCGGGCCTTGATGCAACGTCGCCCCACGCGCCTCTTCGAGCGCGAGGCCGCTTTTGTGTCTCTTGGAAGCGGTTTTCCGGAGGACCATCAGAGGACCATTTTCTTACTGGTGCTTAGCAGGGAAGGGGGTTTCATGACCGTCCTAATAACATCTAATAACCATTTTCATAATCATCCCAGCAACCCTCAGCAACCCCCATTCCCTACTAAGCACATCTAAGCACCACCATCCACATGGACCCAAATTCTGGGCAAATTATAGTGACATAGTGACCTCACTGTGACCGAAGCCTGGAATTCATGGTGAATGGGGGAATCATCCAAGGCCGAACTATTTCAGATGAGTGAAATACGATATTTGCGCCAAGTTGTGATATTTGACCCACAAGAGTAGTTTAGATTGGCTTTAATTAATGGGTGTCATTTTTTTGTGTGCATGATTTGGATTCTTCGTGGGGACATAGTATGTAGGTGGAATTTATTTCTATGTATAATGAGGGCGCGGGTATTTTTCAAGTTATGATATTTTAAATGGGAAATAATTGATTCGCGATATGTCATGGGACAATTTACTAACGCATTACTGTAATCCTGTTGAACCAACGACACATGGGGATTGAGGTATATTATCCAAATGTGACATGTCCATTGATGTTTCTTTGCTGATCGTTCTTGTGATGTATCATATAATAGTACGGTCAAGAATCTCAAAGAAGGTGTATGGCAACCTTGAGTGTGGACAAATGGCTAACATGAACCAGCAATGCAAGCCCGAGAAATGAATGCTACATACTTGTAGCAAGATCATAACTGAACGTAGATGAACTGGGCCACAACTCAAAACTGGAGCAATGTCATCCTCATTCCCCACCACACTCTCATTATCTTCAAAGTAGGCCCCCTAGCTATGAGGTGATTGATTTTTACCCATCTAACTGTAGATATGCCAGCAACCGCACGATTGTCTGGTGTGTTCAACCAAGCCACCCATCTTGGTCATAGAGCATCAGCAAAGACTTCCAAGAAATACCCATATTTGTTGGTTATGTTCATTTCCCAATTTTTGCTTGGAAAAAAACAAGGGGTTGTCCCAAAATGGAGTAATGTCAATCCCGGCTTAACAAAACCTTGTTGATTAAATAATTAGGGTTTCCCCCAAATAGTGATCATTTTTTAACTAAAATGGTACCCCCCAACTGAACAGTTTGAGGGGTAAATAAATCCGGGACATACCAGTCGAGCCATGTCGACCCTAAAGCGGTGAGTTTCTGTGTTGATGTTGATGGCTGAACCATTATTGTCGGTTATCCACCATTGTTAACAATTATCAATATTGACATAATATATTCACAAGGTTCTAGATAACAATTTCTATTCATTATTCAGTATCATTGAGCACGTGATAGATTTTTAAGTTAATCATCAAGATTTCGTGACCATACCCCCCAAAAAAATGCTGCGTTTTAGACTTAGGTTTTGGCAGCTGGTGGACGGTATTGGCTTCCTGTGTCGCGGCATGACAACTTCGTGGCCGTGGATCACTAAGCGATGAACGAAACATGGGGGAGTCGCGAAATTCGAAGACATTTGTTTTTTTTTGCATATTGAAATTCTGTGCTTAACTTCCATCTTGATTTTGGGGAGTGGATTTGCCAGCTTGCAAGCATTCAAACGCGGGGTTTTGACAAAAGGTTGCCTGATATTGGATCGCTTCAAACCGCGTTTCAACACCCAAAGACTATACAAAATGTATAAACAAGTGAACTACAATGCGATAAACCGATAAACGCAACAATAAATTCCCAGTTGGGGATTGTTTATACATCCCACGCACATGAGGAAACACAACAACAACAATAAAATTATATAAAATTTAACCACAAAAGCGATGCCAGATGCGAAACCATCTCCGGCCAAGGCACAGCCGGAACATCATTCACCGAGATTTGAAACTGGAGAATGTCTTGATTTCGGACAAACACCGCGAGGCGCAAATTCGTGTGACAGGTTGTTCCTGTGCCCGTTTTGTGGCCTTGTTTAGGTGGCTATTTATCAAAGTAATTGGGGGGATAAAACCATGGAATCATCTCCATGTGTTGACTATTTTCATGGGGAAAACGAGCAGATAGAGTCCAGTTGCTTAGCATTTTTATGGAATTGCAATTTTCAAACGGGGAAAAAGACGTTCAAAGAACCATGGAATTTGGAGGTTTTCCCCTAAATATTCAGGTCCAAAGCCAACTGGATCAAGTGGCGAGGCAGTCATGTTTTGAATGGTGGATTTGACTAACAATAGGGGTTGTATAATATTGATTAATGGGGATATACATGGATCCATGGATATACTGGAATATCATGTCTGATATAAATGGAATATTGCTTGATACATCTTGATATCCTTTAAAAAAAATGGCAATCAACCATGGCTAGAAAAACCTTGATTTAGTTCCATGGTTTTCCCAAGAAATCCTCGAAACTTCCTTCCCGCTACACCAGCGGGTGAACCCGAAGGGTGATCTGCAGTGAAGCCGCGGGGGAGTTCCCCACTGGATGCATGGTACTGGATGGCACGAAAAAGCCTCTGGTTATTTTGACGGTTTGCTATGGAAAATTACCATGTTTCATCTTATAAATCATCATTTTTATCAGCTATGGGCCATGGCTTCCATAGCTATGTGAAATAACCAGAGGGTAGGCTACGCTGCTACACATGGGGACATTTGAGTTTTTTGTTGTGTACCAAAACTATCTCGAAGATGGACCATGAGACCCCATCGCTATCCCATTTCCAGACCAACTCACATCATCTTTGTTGGTCATATATCCCATTGGTAAACGTTTACATAACTATGGAAAATCACAATTTTTAGTGGGAAAATCCACTATTTCTATGGCCATGTTCAATAGCAAACTGTTAGTTTACCAGAGGGTATATCCCATTGAATATCACCATTATATTCCCATTGTTTGATTGGAAATTGAATCTGATCCCCATTGAATACCCTCATACCCCACATCATCTGTGCCATGGTCAAAAGTTGCACTATCCCTCTTATAAATTTCTGCAGTCCGTGATGGTCGTGATGTTGATGGTGGAATCCCTCAGTATGTTCCACTGTTCCAATGACAATTCCAAATATATCACAATGTCAATGTCATTTATCCAGACACACACATATATATATATATATTATACACTTACTATTGTGTATATATATAATTATATATATATATATATGTCAATGTGTATATATATATATATATTTATATATATATATATATCCCAATTAGATCCGCGTATATCCCGATTGTATCCCAATTATATCCTGATTTTTCCGGGTGAAATGCAGGGAAAGCTGACGATGTACAACGTGAAGATCAGCGACTTCGGGCTGTGGGAGACTGAGGGGGAACCTCTATAGGTGCTTTTTGCGTGGAAAAATTGCCGTTTCGAAGTCCAGTTTTTGGGGTTACCTTTAAAATCCTTGGGGTTGCGAACACCCCTTGATGTTTTTGTGTCAATATTTGCCAACAACCCTGGATTCACCAACGTTTATTTGTGAACAAGTTTTTACGGAATCGATGTGGAGACATTTCATTACTGATTGCGGGCATCCCTGACCCAGAGGGAAGGCAAAGGCAAGAATGGAGTTGAACAGCACTTAAAACAAAACCTACAAACAACCTTACCCTCTGGTAAACTAACATAACTATGGAAAATCACCTTTTTTAATGGGAAAATCCACTATAAATGACAATTTTCAATAGCTATTTTAGTTTACCAGAGGGTAAATGCCAGCCACTCACCTTCTATTTTTCCCGGCACCGGTTTGCCAGGTCCAAAGCCGTTACCGCCACGGGCGTCCCAGAGATGCACTCGGTGGTGGGCACCCAGCGCTACGTGGCCCCCGAAGTGCTCTCCGTCGGCGCCACGACGAACGGCACGGGCCAGCTCTACGACTTCAGGGTGGTGCCTGGGACTGCGTTGGGGTCAAGGATGGATGAAACATGGTGGTTTCATCAACTCGCAATGGTGGGTCAAACATGTTCAAACGAAAGGGGGTTTAACGAAGCTGGAGGTTTCAAGTGAATAGATGTTTTGGGGGACATTATAGACACCTCGCAAAGAGGATAAATCATCTTTCATGGGGAATCATCTCAGTTTTTTGTTTGGACATTCCTAGAGTTTACCCAGAAAAGAGTGTGTTTTTGTGATTTTTTGTGGAGGTCTGAATATTGAGGATCCCAAGAAAATGTTTGGGGTGATCTTCTTTAGGAATCACACGTCTTGGTAACTTGTAGCAATTAAATATCATCAAATCACTTTCGCCCTGGTAAACATGTCCCCTGCTTCTGCCAGACAAAGCATTGAGGGAAAAACATGCGGGGCACCTCTTGGCCCTTGATATTTTGCAAAAAGCATGCTAGAAGAATGATTGTAAGTTGGTTTAGAAAGCACCATGAATAGTTATAGTATAGTTCTATCCTGCTATAGTTAACCCTAGCTACCCAAGTTATAAGTCCTTTGTTTTGTAGTGGGAGTTAGATCCGTGTTTCTCAGGCTCCCTTTTCGCCTAGGACCTGTGGAGTCTCGGCGTCCTGACCTTTCTGTTGCTGACCGGTGGCTATCCCAACCCCGAGCAGCTCGGGATCAACATAAGGGGGGGGGTGGTCCTACACACAACTCATCACACCTCCATTTCTGACAATGTTTATTGGAGAATTCAGATTTACCCTGGGGTCAACTATCATAGATGTGGAAAACCGATGGTTTCCGGAGAATGATCTACAAAACGCGGGTTCTCCACATCTATCTTGGTTTACAAGAGGGTAAGCAATGAATGGGTTTTGGGGTACCCTATTAATTTGAATGCAACATTTGGTGAGTTTTAACCAACGGAAAATGCGGATCTAACATGAGATAACAAACTACTATATATGGATAATCCCCATTTTCGAGAGGGTACTGTCATCATAGATAAGTTGTGGATGCAAAAAAAGTAATGAAGATGGGGATTTCACTTCCATGAAGTGGAAGGCTTACCAACACATACAATTGGTTGGCAGAAAATATTGATGTCTATAAATTATCCATTTCATTGAACAACGTCTATATATAGTAGCTAGTGCATTATATTTTGCTATCCAAACTTGGGAGTTGAGTGTAGAGTAAACAGATACGTATTGGAGATTGAGTTCTGTTTGAGTGTTAGGTAACGGAAGTGGCACCCCAACAAAGAAGAAAGTACACCTGGACACCTAAAAAAATCTGAAGTGAGAACAATCTACATCATTCTATATCATTGATCCATGCGAGTCTTTGTTGGCTGGTGCCCCAGGTAGAATTTGGTTTATAAACCATACCAACTATAGATATATCTACATCAAAGCCTAGATATTGGAGTTATGTTCACCAACTTAGCTAACGAACTGGGGCACCACCTTGTGGAGTTCACCAGCTTAGCCCAGGTCACAGATGGCCTTGGATGATGCAGTTCGTAAGATTTCAAGCGAAGCTGCACGACTGATTCTGAAGGCAGGTGGCTGGCGGAAGGGAGACCTGAACATTTCAGACTTCAGCGGAAGATGAGGGAAACTACTTACCGGTGCTTAGTAGGGAATGGGGGAATGGGATGATTATTCATGGTTATTATAGGTCATGAAACCCCATTCCCTGCTAAGCACCAGTAAGAATATGGGAAAATCCAGCCTTCCGAGCGCCTAAGATCTGAGCATTTTCTCTCGCCAGGGCCTGCTGCAGCTGGATCCAGTACAGAGCTCCTTGGCCAGGGTGATGGGTGATGGATAGAGATAAGATGGGAATATGATGGATATCAAGGCATCCTATGGCCCATTTATATCCATTTATAATCATTTATAGTTGGGTTTGTCTGAACATTGGGTATACTCCCACATGGCCAGTGAATATTGGGTATAACTATAATATACTATAATATACCATAATAATCCATTGGAATTGGAGGCACCCGATTTTCTTACCCATACCCATATTTGTCTGAAAATAGTGTACCTCTAAACCCAATTGTGGGTACATCCGATTTCCAGACAAACCCATCTGCAGGTTTCCTAAGTCATGGGGGTACCCCCAGCTATCATCCATTAGGATTGGACTTTCCATGAAATAAACCATCCAGCTATTGGGGTACCCCCATGTGTGGAAACTTCCACATTTGTAGGATCACATTTATTTTGTGCATTTGTTCCGATGATGTACAAAATGATGTATGATTCACAGCGAAAATGAACAATATACGATCCACGAACTAATGATGCTAGAAATATGGTGGATCACAAGATAAATAGATAAATAGATATATGATATGAGTAGGTTTATGTATTACTAGTGTAATATTCTATGATCATTTATTGCTATTATTAGTCCAAGTGATTATAGTTATTTATATTCCATGTTGATACATATTGGTTGGATTATGTGCAACATTATTTTGTGGATTATGTTTTCTTATGTCTTCTTATTTTATGGAATGAATAATATACATATGGAAATTTCCGAAACTATGTGTATTTCCAAATTCTTATTTTTTTTTATTTTCCATGACATAAAGGATCGATCTTGGGGTACCCCCATTCTAGGAAACCCCTATATATATTGTTTGGATTATGTATGACTATTTGGTGGTCATATGAGATTAGATGGATTCTGCATACTAGATCAATTCATGGAATCTCGACATTGATATCGGATCATAGAATTGTATGGATCAAACTGTTGATACATTTATACAATCCATATCATTGTGTATGTGTATATATATATATACATACATATATATATATACACATATACATATGTAAATATCTATATATACATGAATATGAATATATAAATAATATATATATATACATACATACGCCCCTTGCGCTAAAATACATGCTTTGGCCCCAGGGGATGTTTTTTGAAAGTGACTCTTGAGAAGGAAAGACATTTAGGTTGCAGGCATGTATATATATATATGTATATATATATATATGCATACATGTCTATATGTATATATTATGTGACAATTTCATCTCAGCATGATCATCCGTTCATCGAGGACGTTCCGCGTTGCCGGTCACCGCTCTGGCTGCTTAGGATTTTCGCTGCAAGACCTTCAGTCCCGCAGTTGGCAGACGGGCGATGAGGCGTGGTGGGAAAGCTTCGGACCATTGTTTTTTTCCATGGGAAATCCAATGAATATCAGGATCTAACCAACAAATATGGTGGTGTATTTGGGTACATTTATTTGCCAACTATATCACAAGGTGATGGCCAATTTTGTTATTACCATCATCCCTGCATGCCATGGCTGTTGATCATCTTGGTATTTATTCTGGTTGTGATATCCTTGTTTGTTGTTTCTTACACACTTAAATATGCATACATGCCTTGATGTTTCTTGTGGTTATCCCAGAGCAATACGGTTCCCCCAGGAAAACACTATATATATGTGCATGGCCAGCAGGGTATGAATGGGCCACCATGATTGGCTTATTGATTATCTAATCCCTACGGATCCAAGTTCTTTATGAGAAGGTAAGCCGCAAAATCAGACTCCAAATATTCCCTTAGAAGATAATTGGATCCATAGTGAACTATACTGTTGGCTTATTCAGTCTCTGAGAATCTAGATAGCTTATTTAAGATATATTCACCATTTATTTTCGGCAAATGACCCTCCGGTAAATAACACAGAGACTGAAAATACCAAATTTTTAGTGGAAACTAATCTGCCAACCCCTATCTGGCAGGGTCTATGTTAATTTATTGTAAGGTAAATCCCTAGAAAACCATACAAAACCCATGTTTTCCCATGATTTTCCCATGATTTCTCCATTTTTCCCAGCCTTCCATCGGTGACACCGCCAGGATGTAATCATGCTGCCTCCTCCGGGGACAGCTGCTCCGAACGCCGTCCCAGCACCGTCGGCCGTGGGGATTCCGTCGGATTCCACGGTGTGCACGGTGGCCCAGAGGAGTGGCCAAGAAGTGGTTTGTTCGCTCTGGTAATTTTTCCATAGCTGACATAGCTATGGAAAGACACCATTTTTTTATAGGTAAATCACCATAGATCATCTATACATGGGTCATTTTCCATGGCTATGTTAAATTAATAGAGGGTAAATGTTTATAGTATGGGTATTGGTGACAATTTAGAACCTGGGTGACCACAAATTGAAGTCTATGTTTCGTACTCACCATCCAAGTATTGGGGTATCCAATTTTGACCCATATCCATATAGTTGTAGTAAGTTGTATACCATGGTTGTAAACCCCAATGACTTGGCATGTACACCCTGTAACTATGATTATGGTTACATACATATATATATATATATTTAGACATTTAACATAGATGTGGAGAAACTGTATGTTTTATTGCAAAGTCACTATGAATGGATACATGTCCAAAGCTATATTAAGTTACAAGATATAAAAGGTTAGTTGTATTTATACAAGTAGTGGCTTATGTAAGTGCCCAAGTAAGTGGGATAGAATCAGTAAATGTCCAGGTGAAGGTTTCAACCACCAATCTTTGATTGACCAGGACCACACTACGACAAAACAGGTTGATGTATTGTGAGACCAGATGATTGGGCCAGTCATTTGATTTCAGCTTACTGGAAGTTTCACCTGGACAATCTCTGTTTGCAAAGGCTCAATAGGATATTGTTGGGGTTCCACATTTGCCAACTCTAGGGATCATCGAAGGGGAATTTGTACCCAATGTCATGGGAAAACCAGACCTGTTGGAAAGTGAAGATTTCTGGTATCCTTGATGATAATTGAAAGCGAGCCTCTTTTTGGTAGGTTGTGTGCCCACTATATATAGTAATCATATACGAATTTCTATATGTATATTTCTGTATATGATTGTATGTGTGAGTGTGTATACAGATATAGAAGTATTTACAGTGGAGCGTAGTTTTTGCATGTTGAATCATTGATTTGCTGGGGCTGTTTTACCCATGGACTCTAGCATTCAATTGATACGGCTGGAGATTTTCTTTGTTCTGCCATTTCCCTCAAGAAGACACAACACACACATGTATTTTATATATATATATATACTTGTATATATATATATACAATGAACTATATATATATATATATACTACTCTAAATCATTAGGTGGACCCATATATGTAAATCCCTCTTTGGTTGTAATATATATATATATACATACATATATGTTATCATAAACTACCCCAAATGAAGAACCTTCCGGGGATCTGGCCCCAAGGGTCCACCTTCCGGGGGTGTTTCACGCCAAATGAGGCAGCGACTTTGAAGCTTTGGTGGCGCCACCTGCACCACTGCCGCTTGGAGCATCTCTTGGAATCTGTTGGGTGTGCGGCATTTGGTTCCCCCATGGGTAAACACCGTCTTCAGCCGGTGATCCGGTGCAACTCCGATAGATCTTCATCATTTTCCCTGTTCAACTTGGCTATTTGGGGCGACCATACCTCATATTCAGACATACCCAAATATGGATGATTATTATATATATATATATGATTTATATGTATGTATCTTACATTTGTATATATCAATTACTCATATCCTAATTGCATCCCTATTACATCCCCAAATCAATTTCCCATCCATTGCGTCCTATTGATGTTTTCATCAATCATATCCCCAAATGATTCCTGGTTAGATCATCATTTAAGTATTGGTTATCTCATCAAAAGAAAAAACACAATGCAATATGCATATCAACCATTAACCCCAAGATAATATTGGGATACTAGGGTAATTATCACATATTAACCAATTTGGTTATTAACCATTTATCCCAACATATTTCCATCCATTCCCAAATTATGGTCATTAATCCAATCAATCCAATACAAACCATTACTAAGAATTATCAACCATTGGTTATCCATATAACAACCATTCAACAACCATTAAACAACCATTACTCTCTGGTAAACTAACATATATAACTATGGAAAATCACCATTTTGAATGGGAAAATCAACTATAAATTGCCATTTTCAATAGCTATGTTAAATTACCAGAGGGTACCATTGGGATGGTCATGCTGCAGGCAGTCCTTGAACGATCCCTCCATCCTTTCGGGTCTTCGTGTGGCTCCTTGGCGCGATAAACAAATTCTTGGAATGTGCTGGTATCTATTGGGAATAGATGGGAATATATTGATATATACATATATATATATAATGATATATATATATATATAAATATATAATATATAGCTTAGATTGGATTGGATTTGATTGGATTGGACTAGATAGATTGAATGAATATGCGGAAATATATGGGAATCTAATGGAAACACATGGGAATGTATCGACACATACCGAAATTTATGGGGCGTTGTTGCATTGAATATCCAGGTCAGAAGAGGTGATCAATGTGGCCCGCCCTTAGTTATGTTGGTTGGTTTACCACCAATTAACCATAGATACATGTACCATAAACTATAGAACATCAACTATGGCCAATCTATGGTATCACCAACTCATAAGTGGTATAAATTGATATATAACAAAATCTACTCAACTAAACTAACTTAGCGTTCAGGAACGGGGGCTCCACCTTGGGATTGGTAACAACTCGATGATTCCATCCCGTCCAGGCCATTGCAAGGGCCGTCCAGTTGGAGATTCACGATGCATACCTGTGATACATTTGTATCATACATGGATTCATCGAAGTATGTTGCATCTGGTAATACATGTGTTAAAACATGTTGAAACATATTACTATCTATTAATTTCTGTATTTAGATCTATATAGTGCATAGTACTATGTTATACCATCTTTTCATACTGTGGATGGAAGAAATCCTGCACCATCATCGTTACAACCCTAAACATGGGATCAATCATCTATATGTAAACTGGTACAGGATTTCTTCCACAGTATGATATGATATTCTACTGTTTTGATATCATCGTTTAGATTGATATATTGTGTTATGGTGTGCACCTGTCATGATGATTCCTCGCTGCAGGAACCGGAACCGGAACCGGGACAGCAGCGGATGCCCAGCATTCTGCCCACCATGAGTTTTCTGGCAGGCGGGGTCACAGCGGTCACGACGGGACTCACCCGGGGAAAACCATAGGAAAACCAGAAAAAACATTTCGCAATTTATGATGGAAACCATAGGAAAACCATAGGAAAACCATAGGAAAACCACAAAACCATAAGAAAACCATAGGAAAACGACAATTATGAAGGATATGTTTTATTTTCACACACACCCGAATGGATTGAATGTAATAATTAGTTGATGTTCAAATGTTCATTCACACATGCTTCTTGTTTGTTGGGATGCTTTCAAGTTACAGTAGCTGCGGTTGTTGCTCCAGCTAGAGCTTAACAGAGTCTTATCGCCAAAAACATGGTCCGCTAAATAGCTGCAGCATGCTGCAGCCATCAAGAACAGAGTACTCGAAACCACCATCCAGTCCATGTGATCATCATCACCTCTCGACCACCACGTAACCATCATCTGCTTTCAGCCAGATCCCATGGGGCACCCCATTTTTGCCGCATCATCCCTGCACAGTGGTGCCCCATAGTTACCTAAGTTTGGTTTATAACTCCAATCACTACCAAGAACTAGGATCAGGATTTATGGTAAATAGAATATAATGTTATATAGTTATAAAGCTAGTTATAGCTATAGTAGCTAGATGCTGTGTCAACCAACTTTTAACTGGTCACCACCTCGTGAGGCATGGAGGAAGAACTCCGTCGCCCCCCGCGGCCGGTGCCCGCACCACCTGCGCCCCCCGCGGCCATACCCAGCCCCCACGGGTCGGAGCTGCGGCTTTCGGTGAGCGAGGAGCAGTTGCGGCTCGACGTCATGTGGAGCCGGTGGAGCCGAGGGTTTTTGGGTGCCCCCCGGAAGGCCCTTTTTGGGTGAGAACCCTCAGAAGATTTTTCAGTGTGGGATTTTTTCAGAAGAATTTTGGATCATGGAACATCGAGAAGCTTAAAAGTGGAGTTACTCGGTGAGACTAATCCCATCAGCCATAGCATCCATGCATTATATGGCGACTGGCTGATGTCACCGACGTCACCATAACATTTTCATATGGTTAGGAAGCTGATCATGGGAGAAATCCCTCAACATTTCAGGGTTGGTGAATTATGTTGATGAATTATTGCAACTCAGCCGGATAAATTGTGATGGAGTATTGACCCACAAAATGGGGTAGTATATAGTACTGAATCTTGATAAATATAGGTCTAGATACACAAGCGGCATGGATGATCCGGGAATTGGAGAGTTTGGGTTTAATTGGTACTAATAATAACATGAATGCCCAAAAGCTGGCTGGGTCTGCCGTGGATTTTTTTTTAAGCAAATAGATCTAATGCTCCACAATCGCTGCATGTAGCCCACAAACATGTTGACAACAACAAGACAACACGGGTGATGTCCTAATCCAAAACCATATGCCAGACGAAACTTAACCTGTGATTTTGAATTGGTTCGCCACATTACAACCTGCTACAGGTTACCAGGGTGGCTGCCCAAAAAGACAAGATGTCCAAAAAACATATTTGGATGATTTTAACTATCCAATGTAACAATACAAAACAGGATCCTGTCAGACCCTTATAGTTGGTCTTCCAATCTTCATTTTTGACAGGTGCTATGCTAGTCGGAGGATGGTATCTTAGTTGAAACAACACACAATATGATTGGGATTCTCATATTTGTCTCATATCATTTACTTTGATTTACATGTTGTTTTTTTTTGCGCATTCACCATTTGCGGACATTCCCACATGATGTTCATGAATTATCATCAGTTCCGGAGTTTTTCAGCGCGTCCCAGTGCCGTTTGATGCTGCAACAGGCCATTCGAAACCGCTTGGTTTCGAACCTGCACCGACTAAGGAATGGATTTGGGGCCATGGATCAACACATCCATGGGGCCGGCCATTGAGTTGTGATATATGTGTAGGATCTACGGTGTCTTTGTAGGTTTTCTGTTGTGTTGATATACACAGTATGACAGTATATATATATATATATATTATATGATATTATATGTAATATACAGTACATACACGGGGTTTCAAAAGTTATTCTATCATTAAATACGTGACTATATATGCATGCGTATGTATACAGACGCCATTCCACATATTGTTGAGACCTTGTCAAAGAACTTAGCAGTGATTTGTACTGTAAGTATGAACATAGGTTTTGAGTAGAAGGTTTTGAGTAGACAATGTAGATTGATTGATTCAACCGGAAATATCAGTGTTTGTGCTTCTCAGCACACAGTTCAACATCTGCCATGGTAAAAACCTGCTCATAAGATCTCATAAGTGGATAAGTCAAAGGGGTGATCAAAAGCTTTTTAATGACGACCCTCCGGTGTCAACAAACATGGCTAGCTGGGATATGCACGAACTATATAAGTGGAGATTTAGTGGGAAACACATATATGAATGGATCATTATCAATTTGGGTCGTTTGATTTTTTGGGCTGTGGCATTTTGCATGTTTCCCTGCAACCCTCAAGGCAAAATCTGACGGGACAACTGTCAGACATGGAAGATCCTCAAGTATCGAAAGCCAATTCTTCGAATACTTCGCGGTCACATCTAGGCGTATCAGAACGCCCATTTGAGTGCTTGACTTTGAGTTTAGGGGTGTTGGGTACGTGGAGTCCCAACAAGATGAAACTGTTGATGTGGAGAAATGCTGCCGCACCCACTTAGACACTTTCTTCAGGGCAAAACGACTCAATGCAGCAGGATTTCTACCATCTGCAGTGTTATCTAAGGGTGGATACGTGGAGGGTTCAGCAAAAAAAACATGGGAATTCGATATGACTTGATAAAGTTTAGATATGTTTAGATTGTAAGTTCTTTTTCAAGCTCCGCAACGGCTGTCAATGGCTCCCCCCAGCCGTGCAGCTCTCCAAGGGTTGTTCTAAGCTTGTTTTCTGGGCCGGAGGTGAAGGAGGGCCGGGGGGGGGGCTAGGTTGGCCATGGATTGGGAATGATTTGGAACAACCAACCAAATATGATTAGTAGATGTTAGTTGATGTTAGTAGAGTCTCCCAACCATGGTGTTTTGGTTGTTGTTGTTGTTTCAGTGCTTCGAATGGCAGCTAATTACATCCTGTTGTTTATTGATTGTTGGCTTCCAAGCAAGTTGTGGCCCCCACGGGTTTCAGGTTCGACCCATATTACTACGACAAAAAGGGCGTTGCAATGACAATCATCTCTTACCCTCTGGTGAACTAACAGTTTGCTACTGAAAATGGCCATAGAAATAGTGGATTTTCCCATAACAAAAATGGTGATTTTCCATAGTTATGTGGCTGTTTACCAGAGGGTAGTTTCCAATGGTTGTCGGTATGTTTGAAACATGCAGCACCATCAAGATATCAGTACCTGAGTGCAGTGCCATGATGCTATATATCACACTACGGTACCAACAGATCAAAATTTTAATGCATAACTGCACAACTTTATTTCAACTATCTTCATTTACGGATGACTTTCCCATTCAACAACTGTGGATGTCCTTTTCTCCATAGTAACTATACCCAAAAAAATATCATGTTTTCTATGTGTTCTCCCACCATTTTCCCATAATTTCCCATAGTTCCTGGGCTCTGAGGTCCTCCCCCAGCTGGCAGCTGTCGCACGCGCGCGCCGCCGCGGCGCGAGCGGATGAGATGCATTTGCACGTGCTGCTGCCGCGAGGCCTGAGCGACTTAAGCATCAAGAATAGGAACTTCGGAACTTAAGATGTATGGGATACTTTTTGGGGAATTTAAGCATCAACAATGGGATTGAATGGATTTGAATGGCATATCCTAGGGATTTACCATATATAGGCAACATAGTATAGGTACTCGTATTTATGGCTGTTTTTTTTTACTATATGCTTCATGGTGCTGGCATATTTAATGATATTTACCTTCATTTGGGTGATTTTGGTGGTATATAAATGGTACATATATTGCATATATGGAGCGTATGGGATAGGGATTGAAGCATCAACAAATGGGCATTTAAACAGCAACAATAGGGATACATAAGGATTTACTATGTTATGGGGATAGGCATAATGGGGATCGTTTCTCACCAAAGATGAGGACTGGACAAGGAAGACCTGCTATGTACCAATTAAGCATGTATTAAACATGTGGTTCATGCGGATTCATGTGGGGTAATTTGACAGGTTATGGCTATGATGCGGATATTTAGTTAGCAACCTTTACATGTTTTCACATATCTTTCTCAGAGAAACTATGTCAAAATGCCATCAGGCAAACTTGGCTGACCAATACTCGGTGGTTCACCCCAGCTAGTGGATTACAGCATGTTATGGCCCCAGTTCTAAGCATGGCTAGTAGGGTGAGTCCATGGGTCATTGGTACCCCATGTTTGACCAATCCCATACGCTCCATGCAAGATTTACCGACATTCACCACCAAAATCACCCAAATGAAGGTAGATAATATATGTCAATATGTCATACATGGGACAATATGGACATATCCACACATGTCATCTCATGTCATCACATGTCATCATGTCTAAATGTGTGCTGTGATTGCTGGACTCCACCAATGATGCCCCTGCAGGTGCTGCTGCGGATGATATTTCTGTGGTAGACGAATCAACACTGAAGGAATTGAGTGCGAAGTCGGGCTGCAATGACGCTTGGACTGCTGGATAAACCTTCGAGATGGTAAGTTGGTTTATATCTCCGATAACTAGGGCCTATGGTAGACATATCATATTCATGATATATCTGTTATCACTGGGGATTATAAACCAACCAACATCAACAAGCAAAACTCGGAGGCAACAGCCGGTTGGTTTCGTCGGTGAATCTCTCTGTCCTTGACCAACTGGGCCATTCAAACGGCCCATGCTCCCATGGTGTGTTTCCGGCTGCTTTTTAGATCTATGTTTGTTCAAATATGTTCAAATTCCACAACTGATATCAAGAGTTCATCTAAGTGGTTCTTTGGCTTTCATCGTTCCAGGTTAGGTCTTTTCCAGATTGGACCCACAGAGCTTGGTCATGGTAAGCATGACGCATCCATGACGCAGCCATGACATTTGGGTATCACCAT
>BGPT01000053.1:315058-461240 GCA_003297045.1 Symbiodinium sp. clade C Y103
CTCACATCATTTATTGGTAAACATCATATGAATGGTGTTGAATGATATTTAAAAAATGGTATGAAATTTGGTAACATCATTCAACACCATTTACAATCATGTTAATCTCCATGTTCCCATGGCAACCTTTTCCTCGCTTCCCTTCCCAGGTCAATGCACTGTGGCACAGCAGATGCTGGCAGACTTCTTACATTCCAAGGTAATGGACCTGGTCAGATGGCGGTTGTTCTGCAGTCCTGAGCCAATAATGTGGTTAAAGCAATAATAAATCACCAATTTGGGAATAGTTCATACCACCTATTTATGGTGAAATTGGGGATAGTTTGTTGTACCAACATTACAGGTTTTTGATGGTTTTTGTGGGAAATGTTTGATGATTAATGATTATTAATGATGGTTAATGGGCATCGATTCGCTCTATATATACATAATATTACATAATTATATATAAGTACATATATATATATATATACATATATATATATATATATACATATATATATATATATACATATACACATAATTCTATCGATTTATATATTAGTTCCCTCTTAGTTGAGTTGATGGGTCATGTTTCAAACGCAATCTTTAGTGGAAAACGTTGACGCTAATCAGCTAGACTCGACATGAACTTCTCTGCTGAGTATCAAGCCATGCGCAGGGCAAGGTTATCGGATGGATGCGCGATGCTAATGTCCCAGAACTAGGGTACACTTTATAGAAATCCCCTACGGTTATGACCCTTTACCAGTTATAAGTCAGATATAACGCTTTTTATGGAATGTACAATCCCATTTGCAACCATTTTGCATAGGTAAAGGGCCTTCACTGTGACGACCATCTATGATCTATGATTGAGGACATGATTCTTTTGGGCAATAAAGTCCCTTTTCCACCAACTCATCGATATTACGTGGATGTGTCAAAATCATTGAACATATGTGTATATATATATATATTTATATGTACCCTAGTGCTCCAAGGATGTGCTGGCAACATACTCGGCTGAGGATGTGGCATTTACCGTCTCGCATGAAAATGTTCATATTTGCATGCTCAGAAAAAACTGGGCTCAAAGTATGTGAATATGACATTTCCGCCTGATTGAAGGCGATGATATACGCAACAAAGTTCATGTGAACATCTGGCAGGGTTCACACACTGAACTATGGGCTCACAAGACCAGAAGAAACAATATAGCCTTGAATGGTATCATCACAGTTTCCCTTCCCAGTTCCATTTTTCCTCTGCGGATGGGCCTGCTTCGTGCAGCTATTCTCAAAGGCAAGGCCGTTGATGTGGCCCAGTGGGATTGGAGTTGTTTTTTGTGTGTTGGGACAACTATTTTTTTGACAATCTTGCCAATCCTGAAATTTCGAAAGTGTTTCCATCTATTCAGAGTTGTGGAATTAGATTGCAAATTAGTTGGTGGTGTCTGAGACTCGCTACGGCCATCAGTGGCACCTCTGGCTCAGCGTGCCTTGGGAGTGAGCGCGATGGCAGCAGCCAAATTTTTGACTGCAAGTGCAGACACCCCTGGGGTGAAACACCTCCTTCACCCGATGACCCTCCACATTGGGGTACTTGGTCTGCAGCATACTGAACGCATGAAATGTCAAAGACTCTAATTATGGGTTGGAATTCCTAGATAGTGGAACTATGTGCCATGCAATCTCCTATTTCCCAGATTGTTGGCACCATATTTTTCATTTTCTCATTCCCATTAAGGAGATGGCGGAGATGATCCATGATGTGGTCAAAGAGGCCATTGCGGAGGACATCCCCAACATCTTGTCTGACCCGGACCCTTGATAATGAGGTCAGGAATAATGGCATAAGCACGATGTTCGTGTATAATCAACAATTAATTCCAACATGCAAGAATTATGGTTCAATCATCATGGTTCAAAACATTTTTTTGGGGTTCATTTGGTGAAAGGTTCCAATGCCTGCATCTAAGGACAAGCAAATCATTGTTTGGAAGAAGGATGGGTCAATAGTCACTTGGGAATACTCTTCTAGCATTGATGCATGCATGTGAACTCATGACTAATTAGTACTTGTCTCAGTTCATGCTGTTACAAAACCCTGTTGTTCACCATGGACCACTTTCTAAGGTTCATGAGGAGGATATCTGCAACAATTACCATCTGCTCAAAGAGTACCTGGTGAACTTTTCAGCCGGGAAGCTGCCATCTGCTGAAGACCACAGGGTGTCAGCCTTGGCAGTGGACCAGTATGGAGCATCGAATCGTTCAAAGATGTTCAAAGTAATCTTCGAATAATTCAGTTCAAATCATGTTGTATCCATTTACCATGGGGTGACCTCATATCCAACCAATATATTAACAGCCAATCTCCCTGGGGTGATTTGTAAGGGGGCCTTTGCTCTTCTGGCCGTCACTTCCAATTTCTTCCCAGAAGAGCTCTACATGCGTCGAGGAGGGAAGAAGGAGGTGAAGGAGTGCAATCTTCATTAATTGCATTCGTAGTTTTTCAACTTCCGAATTTCAGGGCTGCATACTTGTATTCGTATGTGAATTCATTTGACACTTTGCAGGACTGGGCATATCTTGAAGGTGGAAAGCTTCTTGACCTAGCTCGTCATATGATCAACATCACATACCGGACTGTACAAGCCAGGACCTCTCCTTGATATTAATCAATCAAATCAAATCATGATCCTGACCAAGTCAAATTCTAAAGTTATGTTACACTTGTACATTAATATGATGATTCTGATGAAAGGGTCATTACCCCGCAAGCAGAACATGGTCAACAACCATGTGGCATGAAAGAACCCTCCCGTGGTGTTGTTTTTTTACTTAGCAACCCAATCACACAGCTTGCAGGAATGACAAAATCACTGTGCTGAAGCAGATCATTGCCAGAGCCAGGGGGCTAGAAGTCGACTGTGGTGCTCGGTACAAACATATGTCGGAGTCCACAGACAGTATGGATATTGATGCGGATGGTTTGGAGGTCTGCTTCTCTTGTGTTTTTCAAAACATTCCACTCTGATCACTATATTATTATTAATATCATATGTATGCATCACTTTGTGTGTAGGACCCAATGGAACTATCACCTGACCCTCCGGGGCTTTCCAGAGATGACCCTTTCTCCGATGATGAGGACTGTCAAAATCCACATAAAACTGGAACTGGCTTCCAAATCAGTTTTTTTATGAGATTTTCAGTGCCATGGAGGACCTGGTACCTCATCCCAATCCGGACCATGTCTACCAGAAATCCTGGATGGATGTTTGTGACACCTTTCCAGTTGATCAGGCGGTGTGATCCAACCAATTTCAATCCAAAAGACAAGACGAACACATGTTGAAAACTGTATTAAACATATTATGTTCAGTGTTGAACTTGCTTGGACAGGATGGGGCCCCTGATGTCCCACTGCAGGCTGGGCAATGTTGACATCAATGTTCAAACGTTGATTATATAGTAATAGTCGCAAGCTTTGAAAATCAGTTCGCAAGGGTCATGACCTGAACTCAACATGGAACTTGTGTATTTAAATGCAACATCATGCATGACATGATGATGCAGGATGCGGGCCCTTTGCAGGCCAGGCATTTTGATTTCAAGTCTCATGAAAAGTTTACAAATCAAACTTTCAAGATCAGTTTGCAACGATCATGATGTAAACTTGGCATTTATCAAGATGAAGGATGCTCGATTTTGTTTATAAAAACCATCTTACAATTAGCCTATAGGTATGTTGGAGCATCACCCATGTTGAGTGAAAATGTGTGTATGCTTCATGATCTGGGTACAACGTCAAGTATACGAAATAATGCGACATCTATTCATGATATTGTAGGTCGAAGCTGTTGCTGATGAACCGCTTGCTCATGATGGTCAACGTGGTGGAACCATTCGTGAGGACTGTCTTCAAGACATGCACTGATTTTGTTTTGTCCTGATTTGTATTCGCTAATTTCTGGGAAAAGGGGGTTCTGGGAGTTGAGGGAGTGCACCAGGACAAGGAAAAGCTCAAAAGAGTCACTCCAATTGAGGCCTTCAATATGATGTCATCGACTGTGGACTTGGTAATATGTAATCTTAATATAACCCAACCGGTCAGGCTGATGTGTTGTCAGTGGCATCCAGCAACAAGCCAGACAAGAAGAAGGCTAGCTGGCCAGTGTGCTGCAAGGTAAATTGCCAAACATGAGCTTTGTCATCGTGTCTATCTTTGTGTCATTGCATGTGTGCATTGCTAGTATGCATATATATATACATATATGTATATTTACATGAAAGGTCCTTGGTGTGGCTTCCTCTAGAGTTGAGCAAGGGTCAAACATGAGAAGGAAAGGGCACAGTTTCCAAAGTTTTTTCCCCATCATCCCTCACCAAACCGCTAGCCAGTCTTTCCCCACATCCCAGATTTTGAAAGAGACCTCGAAGCCTGAGCAGCGCCCACAGCCCGTGCAGACCCCAGTTTGCAGTGGACCATGTTAGAGCCCCACTGTGTTGGTTATTATTTGCAATGACGAATATTATCTTGTTTGCATTCATATGGATACCGCAAATATAAAACAATATACTCACGTTACATGTACATACACACAATAGATGCAGGCATGATTTGCAGGCATGGTGAGCTATTGCCTATTCATTTGTCCATTTAGGTGCAGTGGCATGACGCTGCTGCGAAACTCTTCCATGATTGGGCGGGTGATGATGTTCAGGTAAAGTCGCTTGGGCCGGACAAGTTCCTGGATTTTGTGCTGCACTACGAAACCTTTCGGAATCAGCTTCCTAGTCCTTGGATGCCTGCTCGAAAGCAGGCCTTTTTGCTGTTATGGATTCGACTCCAACTTTTAACCTGTTGCATATGTATATATATATATACATATGTGTGTGTGTGTATTAGTTGGACGTTCGCTGCATGTATTTAGAGAATGATAAATATAATGATGTTTGGCATGTTTCTGCATTGGGAGGCTACTGAGAGCAAGGGCAAACCTGAGAAGCCACATGCTAGCCCGCCAGTGTCTGCACCGACCTCTGCAGCCCCAATGGCCCCAAAGAAGGAGAAGGACGTAATTCAGCATATTGTATTGCAGTACTTGAAGTCACACACGCATTGATACTTTGGGTACGATGAATATTTTACACAAAAAAAATGTTTTAGATTTTTAATTCGGCAGGAATGTGGGGAACATGCTCATGCTGGGCAAGTCCATCGTGGCCCAGTCATTAGCCATCCAGCTCCCTTGCCAGCAGCTGCAGCAATGAAGGCAGACCGAGCACGAGATAGCAAAGACACCCAGAAATTGCCAGAACAACAATCCAAAATGAGAAAAACCAAGAGGGAGGAAGAAAAAGCTCAAATTGCAGCCAAAGAGGCTCAAAAGGTGGAAAAGGCCAATGCCAAAGCAGCAAAGGAACATGAAAAGCAGAAAAAACGAGAGGAAAAGGCAGCTGCGAAGGCAGCTAAGAAAACCAAGGATGAAAAGAAGGAAAACCTTGAAACAGGAGGATCTGACAGCAAAGGCCCTGCAGCCCCCAAGACACGCAAAAGAAAGCAGGTGGAGGCAAAGGAGGACCCCCCCAGGGTTGGCCGTGCCCGACTGACGGAAACCCCTTGCAAGATTCGAGACCCTCATGGAAATCATACCCCTCGTGGAAATCCTACCCCAGCAAAGATCAAGCAGAGACGCAAGCGGGAAGAGAAGGCCAAACAAGCCCTGGCAAAGCTTCGTCGACAAAAGGAACTCCTACCTGACCTGAAAGATGTTGCCGAACCCGATGATGAAAGCAAGATGACCCTTGAATGTAACATTAGATTGTGGACGACTGTGTAGTTTTTGATACAGTTGTTTTGTGCATGCAGCTGTATTGCATATTCAATTGTTTTGCTGTGTGCACTCAAAAGTAAGCATCAAACCCATTTGCAGCTCAAAGTTTCATTGTTTGCTGAGGAGCTACTCGGTGCAGCCCAGCAGTGCTGACCACCGATCCATTCTGGTTGTTCTGTCGGCTGAACAGTTTTGCGTTAGCCATACGCAAGGTGACTCCGAACTTCGCCCGGACTCTTCGGGCCGGTGCAGCATTTCGTGGAACAAGTACCCGGATTTGGGAAAAGCGTGCCTTGGTGGGTGTGTAGGAATTTGACAACTAAAAGTTTAAAATAGAACAACGAAATAACAATATTAATGACATAGTAGAACAACGACACACATTGGTCAAATTACCTTTGTCCTTACAAGATCTTTTGAAACTGGTGGGTTTTGATCTGCATCTAAGGTGGAAGCATGCCAAGAAGTTGGCGGGATGGGAAAATGAGCCCAGTGATGATGACTAGATCCTGAGTTGCCTGTTTAGGATCAAAGTTTCAAGCCTGCCCTGTGGACGTTGCTTGAGTTTAAGGGTGTAGCCTTCTTACAGCTATAGTGCGGGATGGGGGCTGAAATGCCTGGTAATCCCAATGGGATCACTATGCAGCTGTTTGTGCTGCTGTGGGCCTTTTTGCTCATTTCGGTAGTTTGATCTATGGTCGTGTGAGGGCAGATGAGAGAAAGTAAGCAGCTGTGCAAATGCATTGCAAATTTTATTGTTTAGTCATCATGATGTGTTTATTCGTCATTGAGAGTATACACCAACCATCTGATCCACCCTGTGCCCACCCAGTTGGTATAATTATTTGTATCCAGCAGCATGATGGGCAGGTGCATGGCAGCAACGACGAAAGCAAAGACAGCAAAGACCAGGACATGCTGCTGCCCCTGCTTTCCTTAAAGGTTCGCCCTCCTCCCACCTGTGCATATGCTTAGCAACACATCTTTTTGAAACTTGAAATGCTAATGTGCTGGGAACAGTTTCAAATTTCAACGTATGAGCTGCATTTATGAGCATATGCATGAATGAACGCGTATCGAGTGCCAACATGAATGCATTCAGCTGTGTGCGTGATATGTTGCAGCCATACATGCAATATAGCGAACCACTTGGGAAGAGCCATGAGACCGACAAAGCGCCAGCGCACCATGCTACAGAGCATTCGGGTCAGCCGTATGCAAGTAGCACTGATGCTCTTACTGGGAATACCTCCAGTGGTGTTACTTGGCTATATTATAAACACACATATAACTAAGCTATATATATGTATATATCTATATATGCATATATATATACATATATATATATATACAATATATATGTGTCTTGCATGTATATGCATATTTTACAGGTTTTAACTATATTTATATATATATATAGTCTCATTTAGACTGTATCAACAAATTGCCGATGTTGGTGATCGACTGTCTCCACCGGCTGAGGATCCATGCGCTGGACTTTGTCACAAGTGTGGCGCCACCTCACACCTGTCGGGAGAGGGCTGCCAATGTCGAGGGTTCAAGTTTAATATCTAACGGGACTGGTTGATTTTGCACATGTCAGCATTTGACATAATAGTGAGCAGTTGTAACATCATGGTTTCTAGTTCAACCGCTATATATAGCCAATGGGATCTGATTGGCTACATCAAAACATATTATCCGAAAAAGGATTTCACCCCTGAAGTTGGTTTGCCACCAAAAACATTCAAAAAGGACAGTGGTTTTTTTCTTTGCAGTGGCCCGATTTGGGGGTTGCAAATGGGAAACTTGTGACCCTGAATTTCCAACAAAAATGCATCAAAAAAGATCACCTTTGGGCATGCAGTGATTCCAATTAGGAAATGAATATTAGTCACCAAGGCCTGATGGCTAGTTTTTCATGGCCAGCCCAGCCCATGACTCACAGGATCTACACAGTGTGGAGGTATTTAGTGGAGTTGAGAGCATAGTGCGAGGATTTCGTTCCTTGGCTTAATCTGTCTCTGCGTGTGTGTGTTGAGAAGCTAGAACACACATGCTCTACCAATCCGGTTGGTTCTAAATGGGATAAGCTCTTGATTGAAGATGTTGGTGTTGCAACAGTGCTCCAAGTCAAATGAGGCTACTATAATCTGATGTCGTGACCTGGCAAAAATTACTTCATCAAACAGATGATCAGTTGTCATGGGTAGGTAAGTACATGTACATGTTGAAGTCTACCCCATTGGATTGATAGCTGGTCATCACTGCATCAAACCGGTGATTGGAATACTCTCCAACACTTAGGCAAGGATTTGATACATGCCGCGATGATGTCACCAACAACATCTTATCCGATGTCGGGTTTTGCAAAGCCTTGGAACTATGTCTGCGGCTTCTCTCATTTGGACTGCTATTTGGAGCACTCCCTTGTCAATCCTTTGGATTTATGTCCAGTGCTACACATGGACGTTCAGGTGCTAATCCCCATGGCCACCCTCAATTCCCTTTTGTCATTGAGGGCACAACCTTTGTGGCCCGTTTTTCCATCATGGCCTTGGTGGTGGTGGTGAGGGGTGGAGTTTGGGGAGCCGAGAATCCGGCTCGGAGTACAGTGGGCCACTTGCCAGATCTTCAAACTTTAATGAACCCTCTCCTCCAACCATTGATGGTGAACTGGTACCATTCTTAGTGGTGAAACACTGCACAGAAACCAACTTGGATACATTTGTGGTTTGGGATTTAAGTATATAGCCTCTTGTGCCTCAGATCAGGTCAATGGGTATGTTTGGAGGGCAATCTGCGAAGCCCCAACTGGGCTTAGGGAATGCGCTACTTGACCCTGATTTGAATCAAGATTTTCAGTGTGTCCTGTGGCAAGATTGCTGCAACCAATTTTCCTTTGAATGGTGGTTTCAAAATCAATGGGGGTTTCAAACCCGTCTTAAAACCTCATTTTTGTGCCCTGGACCTTTTTTTCTAAAAAATGGTTCCCAAAAGGGGACCCAATATATTTTAAAAATCCAAGGTCAAAAACACCATTAATTTCTAAACACCCATTCAAGATCATTCAAAGACCAATTATTCCATGAGAAAGAATGTGGATTGAAATCAACCACAATGTATTGAACTTCCCATTTGATCTTCGGCCCCAGGTTGTATTCAAACCAGCCACCACCGGTGCCCAGGCCCTGGCTTCCAAAGCTTTCGAACGTCTTGACCAAGACCCGCCGGGAAGAGCTGAAGCGCCTGCAGGAGGAGAATGAGCTTGAAATTGTGAAGGTCTCAACGGGGAAAGATGGAAAGAGTTCAGTGTGGGGGCCTCACAATATGTTGAACATGGGTTTGGTGACCGAGTGTAGCTAGCTGGCTTATTTGATGTCATGATCAAAGATGCCAAGAAAGATTTAGTTCTCTTAAAGAATTGGGTATCGGTATCAGCTTCAGGGCCCTTTTCTCGCAGCTATACCTGAATAAATCTTGGGATATGTGCTACAAGGAATGTCATATAATCCCAATTGAACATACCCCAGAAACATGCTATGTGAGATGTGGATTTCAAAAATAACATTCCCCATCAGGGTTGATGCAAGGGTAATGCCCCTTCAGGGTATGTGAAAATTGGCAAACGCACCATGGCCATAGAACACTTCAAAACCACTTTCAGCTGGGTCTCAGGTCTGGTGGGAAAGACCTGCGTTCCACGCAGTCCTACCCGTTGGCCTTTGGACACAGGATCGCTGAGCTGCACCGTGCCTGGGTAGTAGGAGTCTCAGATCAAGCATTGTGGGGTCTCAGGTCAAGCTGTGGATGGTTGTGGGGCCAGGTTGGATAATTTATTATTTAGTTTATGGATACACTTATGCATTGGCAAAATAGAACACAATGATGTGGTTTCATGCCACCAAAAAAAAACAAAAAAAACATTTCTCGGCTGTAGTTCTGTTTATGTTTAGAGCTGGGGTGACGATCGACTGGCCCCGGTGTGGTTTGAGGCTACAAAGTGGAATCCTGGTCAAAATGGTCTACCTCAACACTGGCTTGACCCCGCTACATTGCTTGATCAAGGGTGGCAGGAGTTTGGCCCTGGGACATGGGTCCATCAACATATACCCTGAAGATATATGACTAGGTTGTCAGTGTTCGATCACCATTAGGAGTGATTGATATAGTACAAAGTGTCTTTTTCAGGGTTCCAGCCCATGGGTGTTCCACCATGTCTGTCTCTGCCAAGTTCATGAGCTTTTCACGCCAAGTAGTTGTCCAAAGGTTCCAGCAAAAAAATCCACGCATGGTCAATCATGATAATGACCTCTGATGTAAGCCCCACTTGTGCCTGATGGTTCCGGTGGCACTGAGCTCTGTAGCAGTGAAGGAGGTGTCCACCAAGAACAGCTAGCAAATGTCATTGCTGTTTCATAAAATGGCAACCCAGAAGGTTTAGTGGGGGAGTACTGCCACACTAGGGATGACCACACCATGCAATTGTAGAAAAAAAAGGTAACCAGTCTTGAAGGTATATTTTCACATTTTGGATCGAATTATATACAATTATATCGAATTGGTTTTGGTACATGTATCCTTAAGCTTCAGAATCTCAAATGAGGTGCCCTTTTCTAACCTCCAAAAAGGTACTTTAAAGGAAAGCAGGGCTCCTTTTATTTGTTAACATCAACCTGACCTGCCCAAGTTCCTTCCCTTGATGGGTTTCCCCGCTGTCACACAGGAGCCTCCGAAAGATGCTTTCGTGGAAGCGAATTTCAAGTCCTTGGAATCGATGCTTCGTCAAGCAGCACATGAGGGGAAATTTGTTCCTGACCCTTTGGTTGGATGGTCCCATTTGCCATCCAAAGTGGATTTTGAAAGGGTGTTAGAAAATCTGACTGGCTAGTTCCAAATCTGTCCCGGGATCAGTTGAAAAAAAACATGATGGGCTGGGCTTGGATGGGTCAGGGAACCTGTTGGAGCATACTTTTGTTGAAACCCGTGGTTTATCACATATGGGTTGAAAATGATGTCCTAATGGATATCTTCATCAAGGATGTACACACTGCGGCTTCACGATGTCCAGGGCAACAGCAAGGTGCTGGTTGAAAGTTGTTTCCATGTACTTGCGAAGATTCTCCAGCTGGGGCTGCTATAGCTTTCTAGGCCTGGTCAAGTGATGGCCCTTGTCCATCAGAACCACATTGCTGCTGTAAGGGTTCCGCAGAGACGGATCCAATCTGAACACAATGTTCATCGTAGGAGTTGGGTTTCCCATTCAAGGAAGTTCCATCGAAGGGCAAACTGACCATTTTTTCAGTTGCACCACCTCTAGCACCACAATGTTTGCTGGTGTCAACTGTGTTTATAACAACTACCATGCTCGGATCCACCCAAAACGCAAGGGGGGCTTTTCCTGCATTCAACGTACTTACAAAACAACATTGCAACAGTGGTTTTTTATCAAACCAAGGTTATCCTGTGACTATCCCAAAGTATGTGGCCAACATTTTTCAAATGTGAAATTTCGTGAAATTTCGTTAAAGGATGTAAATACGAACTTCTAGGAGTGAAATTTCGTGAAATTCCGTGAAATTCATGCCAGCTGACAAATGTGAAATTTCGTGAAATTTCGTTAAAGGATGTAAATATGAACTTCTAGGAGTGAAATTTCGTGAAATTTCGTGAAATTGAAAATTCTGAAAAATAGGTGAAGGATGGAGTGTGAAGTGGTAAAGTGGGGGCCATGGTGATGTTACACAGGGTGTGGTGGAACCAGAATTTTGGATCAAACCTTGCGCGACACTCCCTGTCGAGTCCGTTACTTGTCTTGGAGGGATAGTGTGCATTGTTGGTAATTGGTCCCTTGGTTTGCCACTAGCCAAAAAAGTAAAAAAAAACACCACCAAAGCAACTTCCCCCTCTTTTTGGTGGCCTCCTTCGGGGGTGGCAATGCGACAGGAATGTTCTGATGCATTATTGTTCATGCAAAATTCCAGGAATCAGGTCATGACAAGGTCATTCAACATGTTTTGCAAAATTGGTGTCCTGGGGAGTACCAACATACTACCAAAAGAAGCCATGCAAAGGTCGCTACCATGAGTGGTGCCTTCGACTTGGAGAAAGAGATGGCGGAAGCTATGGCTAGGGTAAAGTCCAAGCATCCAGGTTCCCTGGCTGATGTGAAATCTGAAGATGCTAAGGTGTCAACAATATAGACAACAGCAGGTTAAAGTTTATGGTGGATGACCCCTGTACCACTGAAATTATGGGAATAAGATGTAACAAGCCTATGGATCAGGCAGCAGGGGGATTCCCAAGCGTCGACTTGATGCCAACGTGTAATTTCCCTTCTGATATAGGACATTTTGTGTTAAAAAAAAATTATACCAGGTCGGTTTTCATATATTTATATATCTGAAACATCATAATGAATATATATATATATATACATATAACTATAATATATATATATATATATTATATATAATGAATATATATATATATAATATGATGGCAACAGGAGAAATGGATGGTCGTTGGTTCACCACATGTTGGGAATCCAGGCCAGAAGGTGGCGATTTCGAAAGCTGCTGCGGCGGTTGGTCCTGCAAAGCGACCAGTGGCAAGCCCAGCTACTTCCAAGGTAGCCACACCGGTTCTATCACCTCCAATCAAAAGCCCTGATACCAAGAGAATCCGGGTGGGAAATGAGCCTGATGAAGAACCGGTCACACCAGAAGATGAGGATGTATGTAGTTCTATGGCATCCCCCGAGTCCGTAGGAAGCACGAAGAAAGACTTGTCCCCTGACTTCGAAAATGCAGTGGATGTTCCGGAAACACCATCAGCGAAGAGAACTTCACCAAATAAGGTACTTTGACTTTGACATGTGTCTTTTTGTTTGCTGACTACTTTGGAAATCACATCTTTACACATATATAGATATATATAAATAGCATATGGCCCCCCATCTCACCAGAGACTAGATTTAAATTATGGACAAGTGCAAAACTTGATCTTGGGGAATATAGAGGACACTAAAGTGGTAACAAATAACTTCTTGATATGGGGAATTTGTGTGTAATTTATCAATCTTGGGATAGGGTCTCCATTGCCATGGGACTTTACTGAACCCGTTGCTTTTGCCCAGGTATTTGAAAGTGATGAAACTGCGGAAGTCCCAGAAGTGAAGAAGCCAAATGACAATGGTCACTTGGTTTTGTGGTGGATGGTCAGGTTCGAGGCAATTATGTATCTGAAATCTGAAACATCAATCATATCAGGATGGGTACCAAATAGTATCAATTATTAGTTATCAAAATACTCCTATATATTTTGAATATTTGTTTTTTATTCATGATATGGATAGGGCTAGTAACGAGTGATAGGGCTAGTAACAATTGATGTTTTTCAACAGACAACAGGTGATTCTTTGTTCCAAAGTGCTAGTATCAATGACATTGTACGGATGTAGGGTATTGTTTGAGATTCGATGGTATTTAAATTTCATACCTGCGTTTTTTACAAATTATATTTTATCACTGGCTTGTTATGTGATGTGAGTTGTGCTCATAGGTTCCTAGATAAGCCGGAACCTTCCTGAACCGCACCTTCCATGATTGGGATCTTAAAGGGTTATAGCTGAACCGGAACCTTCCAGAACCTTACCGGGACTAAGGTGCCAAACGCGTATCGATCTTTGATGACGACATCAATGATGCATCGCTGGGTAAGTCGAAGAGTGTGGAGGACCTGGTTTGCAGCACAATGTGCTCAGGATCTACCAGCTTGTCCCTTAACCCGATCCTCTTTGAACACTTTGACGAAGGGTGGGATCCAGACAACTATGGGCGCTTCAAGTTGGAAGAGGCGACAGTGCTTTGGCTCAAAGGATTGGACACCATCACATTGCCTGATGTGATGCCTGGTCTAGTCTCGAATGCTTTGCAATCTTTCCAGTCCATGAAAGCCTCTACAGCAAGACTGGCAGAAGGTCAAGAGACCGCAAACAAAATGAAGAATGCTGCTGGGAAAACAGCAGAGGCAAAGTTCCAGAGCCTCTTGAATGAGATGCTGGCCAAGGGCACTGATCCAGTGACAGCACAGGAAGGATTGGATGCCCGCAAGAAGGCGCTCGAAAAGTGGGTGGCGAATCGCCGCGATCAGGCTGACGCTAAGGTCAAGGAAATGGAGATGGAGCACTTTGCTGTCCGGGATGCCTTTGAAAAGGTGGTTGCTGAGCTGGTGACACATTCACACTTGGAGTACAAGTCAATCCCCAAGAGGCCAAAGGCAGCAGCTGTGCTTCTCGATGAGTCAGCTCTCTTTGAGGAACTTGACATGGAGCTGAATGGTTGCTTTGATGAGGTGCCACCAGGCAATGTCTTGAAACCGGCTCAAGGTGAGCAGTTCGAGGCCCCAGATTTGAAACCTGATGATGGTCAAAGGATGGCCCATGAGAGTGAGGCTGATCAGGGTGGGCTGTCTGAACCCCTGGCAGAAACCATTGATATGACCCAGGCGCCTGCAGTGGAACCGTCAGTGACGGCAGTGGCAAATACTGTCACTGGTGCGTATGAAGCTATGAAAGAAGTGATTGAGAAGAGCAACATCCCAGCAGAGCTGAGGAACTTGTTGATGGGATCTGTTCATCAGTGCGTGACGACTACGTTGGCTAAGGCTACAGTTCCCATGCCGGAAGGTGATCAACCTTGTGGTGCTGCTCCTGGTGATGATCAACCTCATCATGATCCCAAAGATGAACCTCCTCAAAAGCTTCATCCCAGTGGTGATTTACCTGCTCCCAATGGTGGTCTACATGCTCCCAAGGGTGATGCTCCCAGTCGTTCGGGTGGTGGTGAACCTCGTGATGTCCCTCCTCAAGGTGAAGAGTCTACATCCGATGCCAATGCTACCGTTGTGATTGATCCTCCTGAGAGTGGTGGCTTGGCTGCTGCCAAGGCAGTGGAGTTGGCACTGCAGCGGAAGGACACATCTCAGCTGGCACTGCAGAGGGCCAACACTGTGGATTTAGAAAAGGAAGAACTTGCCAAGTGTGCTGTCCTCCAGGAGGATGGATCCATACTTTACAAAAACAAGAAGGGCAAGTTGGAAACCCTTGAAGAGAGAGAAAAAAGGCTAGCCCACAACTCGTATGTCGCATTCTCCAGGTCCTTTGATGGCCTCTCAATTTTGCTTTGCTAGATTTTGCATTTACCCCGGAATTACCTTTTTTTCTGCATGGGGAGCCGGTGGTGTGTGATTAATTGGAAGCCAAGGACCTGGATGTCCACCGGAAATCTTGGACAAGGCGCAGGGGAGAAAGCACAGAACCTTGTTTGCATTTAATGGGAGCTGCGTTTATTTTGTTTGGTCAAATTTTAATGGGTCATGGTCCATTGTGGATGCCTAGCTATATGATCACAAGCTAAGATCGGTCGCTTCTTCAAAGCCTCTATGAAGATTGGCTGAGTTGCCAGGGCAATTGGTTGAAAAGTGCAACCTATGCCAATGCCTGTGAGCAGTCGAACAGTACCAAGCGTGGGCGATTTGTTTACAAAACCTTCAAAGACCTTGTTGACTTGTATGGTGCTGCCATAGCTAAAGACATCAGGGAAAAGAAGCGTGACGCAGAGAAGGTTCGGCAGCCCGGAGAGGAACCTTTTTGCTTGAAGCACCCTGAAATACCGAACGATGAAGAGCCTTGGACTCTGATTGATGACTGATGACTGGTGATAGATGGGTTGTGGTCGATGATTGTATGTTTATGATTATGGTTGATGCTTTTTGGCAACAATTTGAAATGGTTTGGGTTGATGATGATTGATGGTTGACGGGTTACATTCTTACATCTGTCGTTAAATTTGTTTGATGATCTGATGGGTACAGTAAAGCATTTGATTTTTGATGAATCTATATGGTTATTGTATGATATGATTGGTGCTTCATGATATCAACATCATACTGATTATGAGACTGAGGATATGAACATGATGAGCCATGATTCTGAGCAGGTTGAAATATTCCTCATTATTACAATTTACGTATCCACAACCATATAATACTGACATGTTTGTGTTTTAAAAGCCTGATCTACATTTATATATTATAAATATATATATATATCACATAGAATATACCGAGAACCCCCTGGATCAACTTCACCTGTTGAACCTTTTACCCATGACACTTTTCAGGACTATGAACTCTTCCGAGTCTGGGATTCTCTGATTCTGGAGGATGAGGAGCTCAAGAAACGAGAGTGGGGGGTCAGGCATGAAGGCCACATGGATGGCCAAGCTGGACACAATCTTCTGTAGCTCTGCTGATTTATATATACATATGTGTGATGTGTCTTTTTATTTTGACACAAATTAAATTAGCCAAACCGGTCAACAATTCCCACCGTTTATTTAGCATTGAGAGCCGTCATAACTTGTTCCCCACTTGGTACCCAATCTTATTTCATGTTTTGATTTGTTTCTTTATAATGGATACAATTAAACATATCCTAGCTGCCTTGGTGAACCAATGATCCACATGTCCATACAGTGCCATTTGTATAATGGTACAATCAAAAACTAGTGGAAATCATCCAACCTATTCCGAGGCAACGTCTTCTGGCTGACGGCAGCCATGGGTCCTTCTTGAAGCCCGCAGAGGTGCCCCAACACAAACCCATTGCTGGTGGCCATCCTGGTGCTGGCGATCAAGAGCCGGGGAAGGGTGGAAAGGGCAAGGGCAAAGGTGACAGGAGAAAGAGAAGGGGCAGTGATCAGCAGGAGAATGCGGGGACCCCTGTGGTCAAACACAACAAGAAAGTGTCGAACAAGATCACTACCATTTCTTCAAAGCTCACTGAACTCCGTTGCATGATGACCCAAGTCAACCAGTCGACCATGTGCCTTGATCCCCATTATGGCATTTGGGTTGGTTCCCACGATGTACCCTGTTCCATGTCCTAAAAATGTGTCTGTTCCAAGAGCCTCAAACCAGCATGGTTATCCATATATAAATATAATACTATATACAATTATTTTTATATGGACCCCAAGGACTGATGCGATGAAGACTGGCTACACCGCTGAGTTGGTGGCGCACCAGGACAAGTTCACCGAGATTAAGGGGAAACTTGAGGAATTCTATGCTGCCAGGCATGAGGACAAGATCATAGTTGGTGATTTAAAGGACAACATGGATTCCATGATGGCCCAAGCTGATGCTTTCATTATCGCCTTCACGGCCGGCACCAAAATCATCAAGAGCGCAGTTGTACTTTGAAACAAATTTAGGGGAACATGGGGATGTAGAAGAATTCATCTATTTTAACAGCCTAGCCTGCAAGTGCTGTTATTTATGAAATTCATGTTTGCATATAATTAATGGTATATGTGGATAACATACCCCTATAGATAACATGTATCTATGTCATTCTATGTTCATGTTCACAGTGAACAATTGAATCCCCATAAGTACCAGGTCTTGATCTTGATCCCAAGGCACCGCCCAAGCCGAAAGCCAAATGCAAAGCCGCCGCCGCCAAATCCAAGTCTCCTTCTCGTGTTCCTGATGGAACTGCGCCGGCTGTCTCTCCTGGAAAGGGAATTGGCAGCCCCAGAGTGAAGCAAGAGGAACCTCAAAGCTGATGGTGACCTTTTGGGAAACTTTTTCATTCAAAATGAATGAACTTGGTCAACATCATCGCATCAAAGATGTTCAATCCTCTCTATTCTTTGCCGCTGGACATAGGTTTTGCTGGAACCTAGGGGCCTGCTATTGGTGTGAATTTGGGTATTCAAAAATATTGTTGACTTCAACAGGTATGAAGTTCAATCGACCAATGTTGAAGATTACTTTTTACTCATGACCTTCTCCAAAGCTCACTGGGATGCAACAGGTCTAGCGGCTGACCGTTAAGCCAGGATTCTGTAGGACACTCTCTGTTGGGAGCATGTCTTCAATTGGGGCCCTGGGTATTGACATAACAATCAATTTCTGTGTGTAGCATTTACAGCGAAATACTTGCAGATTGCAATTGATTTTTTAGTGATTCAGAAAGGTCCCCAAGAAGACATCGATATCGATATCTGTAGGCTTTGCCTGGGAAGATTGCGGAAAAATCTCAGTGCATGCTGATTCATGATGGTGCATGTGATTTCATTGGACAAATCCTTTTTTTATGCTGGGTTAATGTCAATGAATTTTAGATGATCTGTCAAAACCTTGGCAATCTCAGATTTTCATATTTTTTGTTAGTCCAATGAATAGTCATTCAGTTGATCAGGAACCTGGTCCCCTCCGCAGGTGTTGGGGCTCCGCTTACGTCTCCCATGTTCGAGCATGTTTTGACCCACACAGGTGGGGGTGTGCCCTGGCAGCAACTTGGAGGTTAGACCCAAGCAGTCCTCATTCTTCCAATGCTTTGTGCTGAAAGTAGAATCTTCCCTTTGCATGACCTCAGCAAGCCAGGAATCTTCGTTTGCAGCTTCCCATGACACAATCCAAGCTGTTCAGAAGGATGGGGGTGGAGGTTTGGGATCGCAAACTATGATTACCCATCAAATCAAACATGTTGGGGGCTTAACATCAATGACTTTCGATGTCGATCAACAGTTCAAATACTAGTGGGGTGATGTAGGTGCAATCTATGCATGAGATGATTGCAGTTAAAAAAAATCAACTGACATGTCATCAACACCATCGATGTTGAACCGTTACTACTAGTTAAATATGTATATATATATAATATTTGTCACACATGTGGGTGCAGTGTCAAATTCAGTAAACCTATATATTATATATAATAAATTGTCCATGGGTTACATTCCAAAACTGGCCAGGAGCTAGAATTTCATGGGGTGGAGTTGAGTGGTCCGGCAAAGCGGCTACAATCTGCTGGCAAAAAGGGAACTTGGAAGCAAAACATTGCACGCGATATGATGCGACAAGTTGGCAAAGTTGTTCCTTGACAACATTATATTATGTTCCGTATGGAATCAAAGTGGTGCTGTGGCCGCCATTGAAATCTAGATGTATCCATATTGGTACTGTCAAGGTTCCAGTCACCCTGGTGGATGTTCCACTTTGTGGCAAAAGTGGTCGCAAAATGATGAAGTAACTTTGTTGCAATCTAATATCTCTGTGATTGCATTGGCGGATGATGTTTTCTGTTTTGTCCATCAAAACCCCACACAATGATTTCTGTTTTGTACATCAAAACCCCACGCCCTGCTAGCTCAGGAAAATGCCAGTGGTACTACCAGAACACCTCTTCCCATGGCTTTTGAAATTCTGTCCACAAGCTATTCCGAGCGATGATTTGGTATCCCAATACTGGAACCACATGGCCATGCAAAAACAAATACCGTGGGTGACAAATGTTGTCTCTACTGGGGCCATGTATGTTCCCATCTACCTTTGGGGAGATGATGCCGTTTACAACCAGCGGGGTGAAAAACTTGTGGCTGTAGTTTGTGGAAGCTGGTTGGATGAAAGAAAAAACTCGAAGGATACAGTATTCCCTTTGTTCACATACCGGTTAGAAACTAGACTGCACCTAGGTTTGATCAGATTCGTGGCATTACAGTGCATGAAAGGGCTTGCTACAAGCCACACCGCAAACCCCAGAGAGTTTGCCCAACTCAGGAGCAATCGCTGGGCTTCGAAACGCTTCAAGCTTTTATGGCTCCAGCATCTTGGTGGCCTTGGTGAGAGCGGTCCATGCTAGATGGGTGATTTTGAAAACTGGCATGTGAGGTTGTGGAATCCCTCAACCGTCTGTCTGCTGGAGTTGCTGTGGATAACCGGATCCTTCGATGTTTAACCACGGACTTCTTGGGGGATTGGAAGTGGCACCGGGAAACTCTATTGCAAGTAGGCGTGTTGTTCAATGCATGCATGCTGTGGAAATCAAACGTGCCATGATGTGCAATATCGCTACTGTTCCTGAGACTTCCCATGTGGCTTTTAAGGAATGGTTTTCGATGTCAGCCAATTGGAAGGCAAACAACATATGCCATGCATGTGTCATGACCAAGTGGGATTTTGCACAAGTCCCAAATCCATTGAAGAATGTGGTGCGAAGAGATCTCAATGACTTTCTCTCCCGGGCCACGAAGCCAGGGGAAAAGAGTACCTAGCCTTATCATATGGTGTTCTGTTTTTTGGAATTCACACATGGTACAGTTGCATGCTGATTGGCTGCTGAAATTTGTATGTAGCATGCTTACTTCTAGTAGTTTATTGCCATCCAAGGTGTGCTAACCAACTTGAGATTCTTTGATCCTATGCAGATCAAGTACTGCCAGATGCATTCGTTGAACCTGGGTGTGTCCCTATGGATAGCAGCTGGTGCTATCCTTGTTCTTAGGGATGACTTGCAGCTATGGGGTGGGCCGGACATGACTCCAGCGGAGAAGTTGTCTTTAGCTTGGATGGACTTTGTGGCATGGGCCAAACAGAGAAAAATTCAGTGCTTTGACGATATAGTGTCACATTGTGTCATTGATTTTGTTGTCAAATTCTTGAAATCATGCCACCATCTCATGTCGATACTAACTTGCTTCAGTTACTGTCGCTTTTGGACTTGATGATCCCTTGGGAAACACTAAATGCTGGAGACACGAATAGACCCACATATATATATATATATTATATTATAAGTTATATTTATATTTATTTATTTCATGCACCTTACTCATCTAAATTTCTGCCTATTTTGAAATCATCTTATGCCGCTATATATCACATGACTGAGGCACAGTCAGCCCAGATTCAGACCCAGCGGCTTCGTGGGCCAAAGTGAGTTTGCAGAGCTACATGCCAAAGCTTGGAATGCCACTTGACAGAATCTAACAGTTCAGGGTTTCTACCACCAGTTGCCACCGCTGTCCCACATTTATACAGGGTCCCCAACCTAATCGCTTTGGTGTTGGTGTTGATGAGAAAGAGTTTGTGTCTTTGCACACCTGAGTGCCGGGTCATCATCGGCTGGCTTAGCGACCTTCTATGTGAAACCTTCGCCAACTCCAATGAGCCACCTGGATCATACCTGCAACTTCTTACTACTTGCGTGTGCAAAACCCAGTTTCTTTGTCAGACATCCAAAAATGATCACTGGGAATTCGAAAGCTGTCCCATCATTAACCGACGTGCTCTTGGAATGCTCAACAGGTACTACCATGCCAAATGGTACAACGTGACTGAACAGAACGGGCGGTACCTAGTTGGCGCTCAAGGTGATGCAGCCATTGCGCAGCTGCATGAGTGCTGTGATACTAAGCTGGGTAAATAGGTACTTGTGATTTTTGTACATGTCGTGGTGTGTTCCAAATTTAAACACTGTCTGGTTCAACAGAAAGGTGTCACCTCTAAATTGTTTGCTTGGCTGAGGATCGATGTCTTGATGCTTACTTCGAACTTGCCCACAAAGCCATGGATGATCAGCGCTTTTTGTTTCCAGTGAAACCAAAGTGCCATGCTGTTTGGCTGATATGGTTGAACTTTTTTCCCTGAGACTTGACAAAGACTACCACTGAAACTCAATTGCCAGTACTTAGTAGAACTTAGGCTTGGCAGGAATTGGATTTCCAAACTGAAATTCACCGTGGCTTGGCAGTACTTTTGGCTCAGCGCTTTCCACTTGCGTGATTCAAAAAAAATGTTTTTGGCATTGCTTTCGACAGGAAGATTGGAACCAATTTTTGAAGAGAATAGCTCAGAAGTCTCACGTTTTGACTATGGAGCTTGCAATCTTGAAGAAAATTTACATGAGATTGCGGTACAAAACTGATGGGGATTTGAGTTCATCATCCGAAAGTGGTGATGATGTTTGAAAGATTCGTGATGGACTGCAGGCGAGGGGCGCGTGCGAAAAGAAAGATGGGAACCTTCCCAAAGCACATGACTCCCAATGCCTACCGTAAAAATCCAATGTTCATATTTACATGCTCGGCAGGTATATGTTGGTATTTACAGCTTTACGGTCAAAGTATGTTCTGGGGACATGTTCGGCGACTTAGGGGTATATATATATATATATTATACATTTTGTTTGGGATGAACAGCCATAAATCCCAGCCATCAATCATTTTGACATGAACACACCAGAAACAAGTCGGGTCGACCCTAGTGACCTTCGCCAGGATGTGACCCAGACGAGTTTCACCGTGATCATGTTCTGGCGCAATGATGTTCCTCGATTCCAACCGCTGCCAGCGGAGATCCAATGGCAGATGTCGGCAGATGCCACTGACAACGCTATGCAGAGGAAAACTGACAGTTCTACATTGACAGTTCTACATGTATTGGATTCTAATATTCTAAGTGTAGTACTAGATAGATCAGTGTTGTTCCAATGTGTCTTGTTGCTGTTTGATGCCCTTACTCTGTAATTCCTATAGCCCTATAGCTGTGGAAAGGAATATCCTGGCGTCAAGGGTTGATCCAGGACCACATTGTTCCGCAGATGGGTTTCGTACGTTGTATCACCGACGAACTTCCCTTTTATGATCTAAATTTGGTTCTATATACAAACAAAAAACAGGTTGATTCGACTCCATCTTCACATCCCACCATCTCCCACGTCAACTGAGGTTCTTTTGAATGAACAAGAAATAGATGACCTGCAAAGGTTGCTCGGCACGATCGCGACTGGAGCCGGTGATCCATGGGTCGTTGCTGTGTTTCATACCCAGAGTTGGATCTGGAAGCAGATTTGCAGATGAGGTGCTCATCCAAAGAAAATGATGTGGTCAACCCAGTAATCCCATTTTCCATGACTGGGGGTCATTTTACATCATCCCAAGGGTACAACCAACTTTAGTTGCCCATCTGCCCATCCTTTGTAATCGGTAGAATGGCACTGTTGCTTGGTCAAGATCCTTTTTTGTAGCTGTAACGTGAAAACGTGTGGTGCTTCAATTCAATCCCTGCCTTGGGTCAACCCCATTTGTAGTTGATGCTGACTTTGATTTGTCGAATCATGTTAAATCAAACAGTCCCGAACTATGCATCAAAGCATCAAACTCATTCAAAACCCCTCATATCATCCTGGATCATGAGTTTGATGGTTCTAGCACTTAAATCAGAAATTAACCTCTTAAGTTGAAACTCAAATCCCCAACCTTTCTTGCTTCTACCTACGACCATTTCTCCTGGCCAAGTGTCACATCCCGACCAAGGAGGTCACAAAGCGTTGTTGAGCTCCTGCCAAAGTTGTCGCAGGAGGGCAAACGAGCCCTGGCCATGGATTGAATGGGATTTTACCATCAACAAATGGAGATTTAATGGGATTTTATTGGACGAAATGGGATTTCAATGGGTTGTTTTATTGGAATCTTGATGGAATTCAACGGGATTTTGGCATGGGAGTGAACAACCATGGGGATATAATCTGGGCAAATTTGATCACGACCTCATGTTGTGATGTCACTGTAATTATGAGAATTGAATTTCGGCCACTTTCCCCAAGATGGCCTTGCTTTGGTTGTTGGTTGGTGAATCATTGTTGGTGGGAAAATGTGGGATACTATTTACCTAAATAGCTGAGAGGTTGAGAATCATCAGTGGAGATATCTTGAGCCAAGAAAACATGCGTTTTGACTGGGCTTTTTTCTCCAATAAACATATGGAATATATGGTAGTAACTATGGATTTATGGGATAAGTATATGGGATATGATACAACAAACATGGGGATATGGCTAAAAGTTGCCGCAACAAATGGATCGGTTGATGGAGATGATTCACGAAAATGGTGGGTCCATTGGGTGTGTGTGTGTTCCATCTGGAATCGGCATGTTGATGCACAGTGACGCCTTTTTTTTGTAAGCTGGTTACAGATGTTGCAAAGCCGCGACAAATGGGACTTAACCGCTAAAAGCTGTGTGTTGCCAAGCTAAGTTCCGTTGAACTATTCTGTTTGCTGATTTCATTTGATTTGTGGCTGTGTTTTGGGTTACATACGAGTTTATATCCAGTTAATGCCAGTTCCGAAACAGGGACCTACCAGGACCTACCAAATTGATTCGGATATCCTTGTTTTGATGTCATATCTCTCCTTCAGGGTTGGTACTCCGATTGTTACATTTAGATATAATTTATCATTCTGTTTACATATTATGTTCAGATCATGGCATCAGTTGACATGTATGAAAACGACAAAAACATAATTTCAATCTACTGTATACATAGTGAGTTTATTCATCATTGTATACAGTTGATATGCTTCTACTCACGCCAGTTCCACTTCAATTCAGACTTGGTATAAGATTTGTCAAGAGTCAGTCATTGGGTCTCATTTTGTCATTTCGCATAATAGTGGAAAATAACCTTTTGTAATAAGTATAAAATAGTCTATAAATGCGCATTTCCATAGATATGTAGAAAAATCACCAGCGGGTAGTACGAACCCATATTTTCTATGAATATCCCATTCATAGTCTATCATGGTCTATTTATTCGTATATAATATAATATAATATAATATAATATGATATGATATAATATAATATAATATAATATAATATAATATAATATAATATAATATAATATAATATAATATAATATAATATATATATAGTGTATGATATTGTACATAACATAATATAATATATATATACATATATATATATTATATGTATCCATCATATCCCAAGATCCCCAAGATCCCCACAAGACGTGGATGTTAAACGTCCCCATTTGTCTCAGGTTCCTGGATCATCAGAGGAACTTTGGTGCAAGTCTCCTGGCGTTGAGTGAGACGACGTCTACGTTTAACGGGGGATGCCCCATAGGGTAGCGAAGGTGGTTGATGACTCGGTGGATAAACTCATGTTATATGATTATAAAATTAATATCATATATATATATAGTTCATACTGGAGATACTGTATTCCATATATACATATAATATCATATAATATCATATGATACCCTCTGGTAAATTAACAGTTTGACCCTGGCAGTCATCGGGATTGGAAGATGAGTGAAACTTCTAAAAATAGCTATTCTCAGGGTCGAACTGTTAATATACCAGAGGGTATATATATATATAGTTAATTGAAGTTTTTGGTAACTAAAGCTAGATGGGTAGTAAACCATTTTAAAATGAGGGAGCATCAGCATGTAGAAATGGTAGGATCTGTAAGGGCAGTTATCCCACCCAATTTCTTCAACATGGTAGAACTTGGCTGGGTGGATTACTCAAATACATCCAGACATATTTTTTTGTTACTGGTTACAGTGTTTTTTTGGTGAGTGGTGAATTAATTGCTGTAATGGACAAGATCAGGAATACAGTCACCAACAGCTTTGCGATGATCCTGAATAGCGGTAATCCGTCCGAGATGTCAAGGTTCATACAATCCCAATAGAAGAAATGCCCCACACATGTCAACTCATGTTGTAAGTCCAACACCCACCCAAATGTTCTGAAGTTTCATCGGGAACAACAACAACGACAATAACAACAATCGCAATCACAATCACGATCACGATCACAATCACAATCACAAAATCCAACATGATTCAAATAGCTACAACTGTAGTAATATTCATCGTTGAATATCATTGGGGGTTACCAGCTGCCCACTGGGCGCAGCTACGCCAAGAGGTGCTGGAAGCGGAACGGCTCATCTATGAGGGACCCCAGCCGTCGGTGTCGCAGAAGCGCAAGCGGTCAGAGGACGGTGGCCACCCTGGGGAACGTCACTGAAGGTCGGGGCCCAAACGAGAAGGATAGCGAAGTTGGTGAACATAGCTACAATGTGGGGCCCCCCAGTGATGTTTGCTGGTTTCTAACCCCCATGAACTATAGTTATAAGTATACCACAAACCATAGTTATTGAAGTTATAAACCAACTTAACTTAACTATCTAGGGGACCCCACATTGTAGGCTAACTATGGCTAACTAGGATTCACTAAATTGGTTTAACTAGACATAGTTTGGTGATTTACCAAGTAAAGTGAGGATTTAACCAACCACCAATGCAAATATTTCATGGGATTTATATGTAACCAGGCAAAATGATTGGCAAAATGGGGAGTAGATGGGATATAGTGATAGGGTTATGGGGATATTTCAAGGCAATCTCATGGCAATTTCAAGGAGAATCGACAATCATACAGTATGGGTCACCTTGCGATTTGACCGAACAAGAATCAGGAACATGGGGATATATGGGATATATTGTGGACATAATGTACATCATCACATAATGGATCTACATATAGATTGGTACATACATATACATACATATATATATATATATACAGTAATAGTAATAAGTGACCAGCATGAGATTTGGTTCTGTCCAATGGTCCTTAAATTTACCTTCAAGATGTGGTGATTTTTTATAGCGAAAATCATGGTGACGCATCAAATTTGGGTATCGTGTTGTCAGAGAAGCTCGTTTGTTTGAGTTGTCGACAGGCAATGCTCAACTTATCACCACACAAAACGGATGGTGGCCATAATGTGTCTCAATGGTTTTACCATATTTTAGCCATCCGTGGAAATAAACCATTCGCTTTAAAGACTTGTACATTACCATTTTTGTGAGTCCACAGGTAGCCCAGTCAGAGCCACAGTTCCAAAGTGAGAGAACCTCGACTTTTTAGTGCGATGTAACCAGCAAGGGACACGAGGAAGCAACACACACCAGAAATGGTGGAGTATCCAGCAAGAATCAGTAGATGATCAAGAAAGAGTAGATATGAAACATGGAGAGGGAACCACCAAAATCCACAAAACATGTAACTATTTTGATTATTTTCAGTATAGGAATCCCCACCACAGCATCCCGTCAAGCCTTGGTTGTGTAGAATAGCCCGATTCACTGTGGCTTATAGCACTACGTAGTATATCACTAGTTTACCAAGGGTATGATGTCAGTTCGCTATCTCTTTTGGTTTGCCCTTCTTTGATGAGTCTAATCGCACACTTTGAAAGTAATATCATGGAACATTCACGTGAAAAACCAACAGAAAAACTGGTAGAATCACCAAAGATCATGATTCAAAAGCAGCAACAATGATATCATTGCAGAATCCATAGACAAGTTCCATAAAGGCATGAAACAACATGGCAAAACAAATCCCCAGGACCTCCCCATTTGTGTGCCAGGATTCGGCCGAGCCGGAGCACTCTGAACCAGGTGACCGGGCAGAAAATGGAGATGACCCGGTGGTCATGAAAAATGGGGATATACAAGGCGGTGCCCCCCCTATTATTTTTGTTTTGTTTGTAAACCATAGTACCTGTAGAATCCTATATATGTATATCTCTACCGATATTGGAGTTATCATAAACCAACTTAGCTATCTATGGGCACCTATATATATATATATACACACATACACGTACGCTGTATATGTATCTAATGTGGGAAACCCAACAATAAACTTTCCATTTGGAGATGGTAGACATAGTAATTGCTTATTTGTGGTGATTTTGGGGATTATTTATTGGTGGGTCTACCACAAATTCATGCATATATATATATATACATGACTGCGATACTATGGAATATTATTTGGATATCAATGGGTATGCTAGAAAATTATATATATATATATATGACTGCGATACTATGGAATATTATTTGGATATCAATTGGTATCCTAGAAAATAGAATGCAGAAGATCAAAACATAGAATATCTTTTATTTTTAACAGAATATTCACATGGAACCCAAATGAGCGGGTTCAAAAGATTCGAAGTGGATCCCTCATCCATTTGCGCGGCTTGCTGCGCCATGCCCTTCAGGTGCGTCCAAATGAGTGGAGCACATGGCGAAAAAAGTTGGCGCAGTCTGACGGGAGATGGGTCAAGTCAGTGGGGGTACCGTTCGTCTTTTTTGGTCCAAACATGATGGAGACATCGTACCACTTTTTTGGATTGGAGAATCATGATCCATGAAATTTGGGGAAACTCTATTTTCGGAGAAACCCACTCACCTACCCCCTAAGAGTATTTATAATAGGTGATAAAGCGTTTCAACATGTTTCACAGCGTTGGGGAAGAATGCCAATTTCTATGGTGTACCCTCTGGTAAACTAACAGTTTGCTATTGAAAATGGCCATAGATATATACTGGGTATTTTCCCATGAAAAATAAGGTGATTTTCCATAGTTATGTAAACTTTTACCAGAGGGTATACTATGTAAAATCCACTATTTATAGATAATTTTCCCTTTAAACCCTCGATTTATAGGGGTTTTCCACTATTTATAGGGGATGATCGTTTTGACCATGTCATTTTGACAATATTTTGACCATGTCCAGGTCCCAGATTCAACTTTGACGACCCTCCTGTCCTGTGGAGGTCGTATATGCGACGCTGGACCTGCGGCGAGGCGCTTTAGCCATGGGAGTTTCATGGGGATTTTAACCATGAAAAATTCGGATATGATGGGATAAATATATATATATATATAGCTATGAATCTCATGTTTTTGGGTGATGAACATCCATTTTTCGGCGATTTTGATGTGAACTACATACAGGGTGCCAGGGTCTTGTCTCTTACCCAAACATCATCAGCTAAGATCAGAAAGCTGTGTCGTACAGACTATCCACATCTGGGATTAACTTTCAGGACAGACGGGAAAAAAAACTTGGACGGTGCTAGAAGAAAACACTGTCAGAAGTCAGAAAAGATATTGAACAAAAACATGTTGGTTGGTGCTGTATGCATATACCTAGATATATATATATACCAGTTCAATGGGATCTCTACCCCTGAACCAACCATTCATTATCATTCATTCATTGGATGGGATCTGGATTTGTGGGATTGCCATGCTGCCCAGATTAGTTTGGGTGTGCGAACACCAAGCCTCAACAAAATACCCCAAGCTTAGCGTGGTTTTTATATCATGTTATCTCAAACTTTGTAGGGTACCAGACATCTTGCTTCACTTTGGGTGGTCCGTAGTACTTTCTATTCTCCAGTGGTCTCCAGTGCAGATATTGACAGGGTTGTTGAGTTGTTTTGGTGAGTAGAGATGCAATGTTCTGAATATGATAATCGACAGAAGACAGGTGGCATGAGTCTCGGGATACATGGCACCTGGAGGTAGTTCCGAGACTAGGTTCTGATACCATTTCCCAATATAGTGTGTGTACACATATTGCATAAATGATGATTGATGTTGCTCTATATTATATATCCTAAGCTGTGGCTCTTAAAGTGTTAATTCAGTGAATCACCTTTATATCAACATTTTACCCTCCGGTAATACAACATAGACGCTCATGGCCCGTTTATAGATGCTTTACCGAGCAAAGGGTTAGTTTGCCAGGGGGAAATATCAAGATTTCATTGATATTCCCTTAATATTCCATTAATATACCATTGATATTCCACTGCTGTTCCCTTCATGTTCCATTCGGGTTGAAAACGACCAACCTGCGTTTCTCGCCATTTCTCGGCCCACAGCGTTCCCAGCGGATGGGCGGGGCACCGCCGGGGGCGCCCCGCACGGCCAGCTCAGAGTAGGGCCGACAGCGATGGTTTTTTGGTCAACTCATCAGAAAAGAAAACAGGCCTTTTGAGGTTGGATGATGTTGGATGTCATTTGTATGTTGTAAGAGAGTAAAACCTGACATTTCTTTTGGTTATTGGTGAAGTGCATGCCATTTTATGGGAACTAAAATGTAATCAAAATCTGAATCCTCACCCTTCCAAAAGCAACTTCAGGAATCAACAAACGACTCTGAAGAGAGGTGCTTTGAGTAGCTCATTGGCTTATTGCCAGTGCCATGATGGATCTACCGGGTCCCACATTGATTCAAAACATCAAGCGACGACAAGAAGCGGAGGCGGGGCGCGCCACCCGAGAGGCCCTGGATGCCACTCCTTTCCAGTTCCAGATGCATTGATTCCTTCATTGCAACATGGGTTATCCAACACGGGAATGAACATGGCTAGATACCCCTCCCTGTTGCAATCTAGTTGGAAAAAAAACATGATATGAATTTATCCATTGTTTTGTTTTGGTACCTCATGCTGATGTTTGGTCAGACCCAAATCATATCGTTGGTTCCACTGGCGATAGATGTCTATATTGACACAGCTACAGATTCCTAGCTGAATGGCCTTAAAGTTCGTTAATGTGCTAAACCCAATAAGTATAGATATCTATATACTATATATATATATACACAATAAACAAACCCAACAAAAATCACCAGAAATGGTATAACTGTGGTAGTTGGAGACAAATCGCTGCTGCATCGCCAGGGTGGTTTGGTCAAGCGACGTGTGCTGTCAGGCGAACGGGCCTGACCTGGCTATGGATTGTTCCGGGGAAACAATGGAGAACTCTGGGGTCTCATTATGATTACAAGTGAGCAGAATAAAGCCATTTTAAAAGGGACAAGCCCAACAAATTTGGGGATTGGTGATGATTTGGAAGCAAGAGATATTGGCTATTTACCACAAAGAACTGGGGAGGCATAGGAATGATGTGCGGATTCAACGGATATTTCAGAGGGTTGCAACTAGCAATGCCATTCTGGAGAACCCACTGGATGGGTAGTCTCATACTGTATTTCGTTGCTGTAAAATAGGGCTGTGTACAAGATATTCCATGTTTATTTCATGCAGGGCCTCCAAGATTGGCCCTGATTTCATATTTCGGATGTGGTCATTCGTTCCCATGATCTTGCCTTGACTCCAGTCATTGCATCTTTTTTCAAGGGTAGAGGTCTGGATCAAGTACAAGAGTGAACATGACCAGCCTCATTGGATTGATGGGAAAATTTACAGGAAACCTCTATATATATTTGATGGGAAAATCCATGGTTTCCTGTAATTTTTCTCATTTACCAATCCAATGACCAGCCTGGTCCATTCAGTCAGTCGCTATCACCCAGCTGCCGCTATCACTGCAGGTGGAACAGTTGTACGAACCGTGGAGTGTCAGAGTCTCAGAATCACGAAACCGTGTAGCCAAAGAAATCAGAATCCCTTCAGTTGCAGTGACATCAAGTCATGATTTTGTAACATTTGAACGTATTCCATGTTTGTCAAGGCGTTCTACTCGTTTGCTGCTAGCGTACTTTGGTTTGCTGCTAATGTACTATGGATGGAAATCCCGCACCAGTTGGTAGATGGCCTCTCCAGTTATAATCCCGCTATTTGCATCTATTTACAGTGTTTCAATGTGTTTCAATGTGTTTCAATGTGTTTCCAATAGTCACCAACTGGTGCAGGCTGGCTTGTCCATCCCATGGTTGCAATGGTTATGATTGGGGGATACCCCATTTCCACAATCAATCCTTCAAAGACAGGTGATTTTGAACCATTGATTCATCATGTGCAGGGGATTTCATCAACAATATCATTGGATTGGTTTAAGGGAAATTTTACAGGAAAAGCCCGATATTTGGTTGTAAAAACCATGGTTTTTTGTAGATGTTCCCTTACATCAATCCATTGAGAAGATCCCCATCCGCCGCGGCGCCCAGGTGATGGCGCCACATCTGCCGCCGCCGCCGCGGCCGCCGCCAAAGCCACGGCCGCGCTGAAAGCCGCGGCGCCGGCGCTGCCGGGGGTGACGCCGCGGCGACGGCCATCGGGCCAGGCATGGGGGGACACCAGGATGGTGCCACACTTCGCTCAGGTGTCATAGGAAGGGATTCGTGAGCAGTTACTTTCAATGGATTGGTTTATGGGAAAAATTACAGGAAACCCCTATATTTCATGGGAAAATCCATGGTTTCCTGTAGATTTTCCCTTAAACCAATCCAATGATAGTTTGTGTTTATAATTAGGAGATAGGAGATTGAGGGGAGGTTGAATGGAAGGGAATAGTGTTTATAATTCCTCAAACGCCTGGTATTTGGATGTACCCTAAGTTAAACCGAGCGCAACAGGCTTATTCTGGCAACATCTACAAGGATTCAATAGTGAACCTAAAATTCTAATTATTGTTTTTGGGATGGTATTGGTACAGACCGCGATGAATCAATGATTAGAAGATGGTAAAGTGTTGATACGATGTATAAGGGAACGTATCCAAAAAGGTTTTCATGGTGCCCTGTTGGCAATCAAACATGGCAATGGAAAATCCACCATCTACAATCATCTATAGTTGATTTTCCCAGCTGTAAACCTCCGTTTAGTTCGGGGATTGTCATTGCCACGTTTGATTACCCAAGGGAAATCCCCATTATATTCCATTCGAACCTACTATATACCCATGATATAGCCATTGTTGTTGGTCGAATCCCCATTTGTTTTTGGATGCTTTTGGGTAAATCCACCATTTCCCAAATCAATTACTGTATTTCCGTTAAATCATCATTTAAGTGTTGGTTATCCCATAATAACAGTTGAATAACCTGTAGTATCCCAAATTTTCAACGACCATCGCATCCAGGCCCGAGACCCGGAGGCCCAGCAGGTCATCGAGCGGACACCGCCCAATCGGGTCACCACGCCCTTGCGGGTCCCGGGCACCCGTTGGGCAGAACGGTGGGCAAGACTTGGCGCTAGAGAACATAGTGTTATTAAACCCCATTTCATCCCATACTGAGTATCAATATAGTATGTTATATAAACATAAGTATGTCACATTTACATATACTTGTAATATATATATATATACATAACTTATGTATATATATATATATTACATGTATATGTAAATGTGACATACTTATGTTGATATAACATACTATATTGATACTCAGTATGGGATGAAATGGGGTTTAATCATTAATTAAGTAATGAATCAACAAGTATATATATATATATGTATAAATATATGTACCCCAAAAGGATCCTAAGCAGTTGAGGAAGGACTTGGATCCATACAGTAGCCTATTTTTGGATAGACCCACTGGAAATTAGGCATGTTGGTGATGTCTTCTTTTTTCGAATGAAGTATCAGTGGAAGTCAGTTCCGAACTGGGCATTCCATCACGAGTGGTTTTTGGAATTTAACTGCGCGTGAATCAATGGTTGCGAACCACAATCCTTGGTGGATAATTAATGATGTTTGTTTGTTTCTTGGAATGTTTTTGCACCTTGTCTTTGTGTAATTGTCGGATTCCTTTTTGGACTTTGTCTTCAGCTTAATGCCTTGGCAGTTTTTCAGATGAAATCAGGTAGCAGTATGCTCCAGACCTGATCACATGCTGTTGACTAAGTCAGTGGAGACTCCAAACGCTTGCGCGCTTGCATATAGCACGACTAGCTCACAACGGTTGCAGAGACAGACCGCGAGTTTCTCGGGAAAAGACATGGTATACATGGTATACATGGTATACCCGCATGTTAAACATGATTCACCCGACAAATTCCCCGTTCCAATCCGTTCCAATGACCTTGTGAAAATCCGGGGCTCGGACCTCGAGGTCTACACTCGGAAGTCCCAACGCCGCAGTGTCTCAGAAGACAGGACGACCCATCCTCTGCTGCTGTTCCCCAGGGGTCATGCGATCTTGGAAATGTCTGAAACTGGGGTGTGTACCCTCTGGTGAACTAACATAATTAACTATGGAAAATCACAATTTTTAATGGGAACATCAACAATTTCTATGGCCATTTTCAATAGCTATGTTAGTTTACCAAAGGGTACACACCCCGGCCAGTTCACCGGAAAATGATGATAAAAACGATCAACCACTTGATGGAATGGTTTTTTTTTGCCTGTTCCCTCAGAGACGGCGCTATTCAACTCTCCCTGGGGACCGGAATCCCTAGGGTCAGCTTAAAATTGATCATCTGGGTGTGTGTGAAAATGGGGTATGTCTACAAAATGGCAATTTAATGGGGACAATGATGATAACCCGATAGGATTTTGGGATACCATATTTTCAGACAAAGCCATGTATGACTGGTTAGTTTGATGTTTATATCCCATTCTAATCTACCATTACAGTAAATCTCCAGAAATGTTAGCAAAGCAATAGTTAACCATCATGGTATCATCCCATTTTTTTTTGACCATAAATGGGTCGGATTCCAACCATCCAAACAATATGAGTGGTTTATTACTGCTTTACTGACACTACATATATGATGTATGTCTGAAATATATCTATATGTGTGTTCTATGGGATTTACAAAGGATTTAGCCATCACCCATTGGTGATTTGATGAGATTTCATAGGACTATTTTAGCTAAATCAATCTAAATTCACAAAAACAACAATTAAATCTGGGATTCCATGGGATTTAATTTGTGCAATTTGATGGGATTTCATGGGAACCACTAACCATCCAGCATTTCTTCAGCAAAATCTCCGTCAGGGGCAGTGTGGTCTCGGTGCGCTCGCGGCCTTCACCGCCACGGAGTGATTCAGAGGCAGGGGAAAGCCATGGCGTTTCCACGGGAATAGTGGGAATATAGTTGAGCAGAAACATATCATGGGAATATCATTGGAATATCATTGGAATATCATAGGAGTATCATTGGAATATCATTGGAATATCATTGGAATATCATTGGAATATCATTGGAATATCATGGGAATATCATGGGAATATCATGGGAATATCATGGGAATATCATGGGAATATTGGTACTTTGATGACTTAAAAAGATGGAATTCAAAGGTAGAACCAATGTTAATCCAGCAGAAATCTGGATTCAACCAGAAAAGAATGGCCACAGGCACAGCCACAATGGCCTATATATTCCTCATTAACAGAGATCACAAAAGTCAAACACAAATTGGTTCTGCTACACATCGCACATGTCCAACAAATATTTTACATGTCCAACTTTAAGTACGGGTCATTCAGGTCACTAGACTTACATGGATTTTCACCATGGTGTTGCGGTGAGACAATTCGCAACTAGGCAACGCCTTCTCCCAAGATACTCCGAACCAGCGAGCAGGCGATGGATGTGGGGAAGTCGGGGTTTGAAAAATTGCAGACAAACCCACATGTTGGCCACGAAAATAAGAAATATGCGGAAAAAAACACATGTTTCCAATACTGAAAATCGTGCCTCCAACAACATGTTTTTATTTTTGCAATGTCAAATGATAAGTTTGTGAAACCACTGTTTTCCTGCCACGATAGACTGGACTTGTTTCATCCAGTAATATGACCAGTACGAACTGAGATCCTCACCCAGAAGACTTGGTTTGATGAAGAAGGGGTGGGTTCACCAAGGTCTTGATGCCAACAGACATGTTTCATTTGACAAACAGGCGAGGGTTTCATCAGCAAACAACGAATTGTTGGAGTGTCCAACGAAGAGTGGGACACTGAAGAGTTGGAGTCCAGTATGGAAGTTCTGTGAACATGATTCGTGACTAGTTGGGAAGAATAAAATGGGAAACCAAAACGACAACACTGATGGGTTCCCAGTAACTGTGGTTGGTTTGCAGTGAAACCCGGGCAGGCAAAATCACGAAAGTCCCTAGCTGAGGTGCCAGCTGTGCCTGCTGTGGGGGATGAATCAAAAAAGATGAGAATTTGCACAAGACAAAAATAGACTACTACAGGATATCAACCCAAAAAAAGATGACTTGGTTTGGATTTGAACAACAAAAATCATCAGAAAAAAAAAAAAAAAAAACAACAAAGCACATCACACCAAGATGGGAATGTCGACATAGTTGACCTATGAAAGATGGATCCTCCAACCCCTTTGGGTTTCCATCATGAGGCTAGTTGATCAAATCTGTGGGTTGCCTTCATGACCTGGAGGCCTTCAATATCATGACATGTACATCCAAAAAAGCATGTGTGAAACCATGTGGGGTTTGTTTGAAGACAGAGTGCAACCCCCAAACGTTTTGTTTTTGATAGGGAAAATGATTATCAACAATTTCGTGAACAATGTAAAACATATCTAAACATATTTTAAAACATAATCTTTTAAACGCATTTTCGATAACCAATCGCTCTGTAGATTTTTGATATAGACAACGTACAAGAAATAAATCGACAAGTAAGATCCGCATCAGAGGTGTGTCCCGTTTTTTTTTATCTGGGGGGATAGGTCTCAACATTGAAGTGGCCATAACTAGGGAGGTATACACAGACCATATAACATATTCACTTGTAATACCACCATTATATCCCAATGTTTCCCGATTCCTGGTTAACATCTTCAACAAACAATAGTGATACAACCAACACCTGAATGATGGAGTCCTATAGATCCCCATTTGGGTACCATGAATGGGCAAAAGGGGATTAAACGCTTGTCAAATCCATGTGTTTCTTGATCGGTTGTCCCAAAATATCCCAAATCTATATTCCATTCACTTCCATTCTGTAATTGAATCCCCATCTAAAGAAGATATATATATATATATATGTATGTGAAGATATATATATATATATTCCTGCTAGTTTGTGAAGATTCCTATTTGTCCCCAAATATTCCTGCTTAAATCATCCAATTTTCAGGTACCAACCTCGTCTCAAAGCGGCCCAGGAGCGGCTTCCAGCCACCCCTCAGCGACGCAGTCTGTGCATCACCGGGCACCGGAAGGAGGCATCGCGGTGTTTGTGGGCATGGTCATATGGTTTTATGGGGTTTAACCAACAAAAAAAATGTGGTATAATAAGGATATAGTGGGAACATAATGGTATATCAACGGAAGATATAATGACAATAGACTATGTATTCTTGGGTGATACCCTCTTGTAATCAAACATGGCCGGGAAATCACCGAAGCTCTGGGTGTGTCTTAATTTAGGCTCGATTTGGACAGACCCATTGGAGGATCCGTCATCAGAAACTCTCCAGGAGGTGTGACTAGTCGTGTTGGGTCCCAAGAAGAACAGTGCTATTGTTCTTTTGTCAAGAGAAGCGGACAATTTCTAGCCTTTGCATGAGAGATCATGGAACCTGGAACTTGGTGCTGAAGAGATTGCATATTGCATTGTTGTTGAACAAACCTCCACCAGTCTGTTGTCAGACTCGCTTTTGTTGTTCAAGAATCAAGCTTTGTTGACTCTACAGATTTGCAGGTGAATTGGTCAAACTTGTTGGTTAGGTTCTAAGAACATTCTTTGAGGGTTAGATACTGTCTATCATGATATCTCTACACTTGGTTGGTCAGTTAAAACATGTTTTTTTCTTTGCCCTTCATTTTTGGTACATTGATCCAAAATGACTTCCAATCTTCGAAAATTCAATGTGATGGCCACTTAGAGTCCCATATGTATTGCTGGACAAATACCCCTATTGTACAATGTGCTGCCCCTTCGTTCCAAGTTGGTCTAAAAGCTATAAACCCATCTTACTATGATATTCACAACTATGTTGGGAACCAATCAAAGCCTATCGTTTGGGGGGTGCCTTATTCCTGCAAGGCTGACAGGTTCCAAGTATATAATGCAATGATTGTCCATTGCATTGCTGGTTGTATCCAAACGTGTATTTATATGCGTATACATACACAATAATTTATATCTCATTGTGTATATCAATATCAATATGTGAAACCAGTATATATTTGATTAGTTGGTGTTCAATTCCTATCAATACCTATACATCTATGTACGTCTATGTACATGTACTGTATATGCAATATACATTATATAAAAATATTATGTATTCATATGTATTCATCATATACATAAAACACATCTGTATATGAAGATATATATATATATATTACTATTATACATGTACATATATATATATATATATATCACTATTGTACGTATATATATATATATCACTACTATACATTACATGTATATATAAGCAGCACAAAGATGGTGATTTCGATCCTTTCTTTTCCACTTTGACATCGCCAGGCTGAGGAGGCCCCTGCATCAGCAGCACCAGCAGCAGCGGCCGCGGCACCTGCATCGCCGGTGGCATCGCCGGCGCCAGCGAGCCCCACATCGGTTGGGGTGCCCGGGGTACCCCTAAAAATTGGTTTGTTTACAGTGGAAAATCCATGAAAATCCGTAGTTTATTATGGAAAATCCGAAAAGAACATGGATGATTTGAAGGTACTCTCCATGACTTAGGAAACCTCCATATACTCGTTTTGATCATGTTTGTATGTGTTGTTTATAGATTGCCTGTTGGAAGAATGATGGATGAATGATGCATGACTGATGATGGATATGATGATAGTTCTCAAGATTATTTTTATACACGTTTTTTGCATATTGAGATATCAGACAAGTATATATTCATGATGTTGATTTGTGGCATATGTATATATTTCATTCTATTTCAACATATTCTATTCTTGGATATAGAGTTTCGATGGATGAACTATGAATATGTGCTGGATGCCTTATCAATAGAGAACACATTGTTGTTCAACTGTATTTATTATATACACGGATTTGTGTTGTATGTATATTAGAAAAAGAAAAAAATAAGAAAAAAAATACAGACAGATAATTGTGGTTTGTCGCATTTTTGTATCCCATGAATACACCATTATCCATCGATGATTGTCGAATTATTATCCCATTAGCAGGTGGTATTGCATTATCATCCAATCATTATACCACTATTATCTCATTGTTATCCCATTATTGTCCCAGTCTTATCCCATTTGTATTCATTTGTTGTCCCATCATTGTGAAATTGTTAGCAGTGTTTTTCCATTATTCTCCCATTCTTATCCCAGTGTAATCCAGTGTCATCGGATCATTATCATGTTATTACCACATTAATGAGTAATGTGGGTAAAACAATAATAAACCATCCCCCAAATCACCATAAATAGGTGGTATAAACCATTCCCAAATGGGTGGTTTATTATTGTTTTACCAACATCCCTTTGTTTTACCATTGTTATCCCACTATCATTCCACTATTATCCCCCTATTTAATTGTTATACCAATATATGCGGATGTTTATCCCATTGCTATCCCACTATTGCCACCTGGGAGGTTCCACTGAATTCATGGTGCTATCGTGGACGAACACATCTCAAACTTACCCAGGTGATTGTCTCATGCAAACACTTCATTTTTCGGGACATATTTGTGAACCTATGAGATGGTGTTGAATATTGCCTTATTTGAGCAGTCAATGTAAATTGTTTCCAGAAACAATACATATCCATACATATCCACATATATATATATATATATATATACATATGTATATATATATATATACATGTACTATGTATACATATATAATATCTTGCATATGTGCTTAGACATTGTATTTTGTGAACATTTTTGGTTTTCGATACATCCACACATAAGCATACCTTGGATTCCTATTGAAATGGTTCCAATTTCTTTCAGCACGAACATCAACAAACTGCAATCATGTTGGTCTGATCTGGCAAACCCCAAAATCATCGATATTCAACTAAATTCCCATGATTGCCATTTAACATGCAATGAACATCATCTAAAATAATGTTCTTTTCCCAAAGAGAACACGGCTAGAAATTGGAAGAGGCACCCCAGCAACGCCCAGGTGCAACGCAGCCGGGTACGTGAAAGTTGCAGCATTTGCTGTGAGGTGACGACTGGGAACTGCTGGTGATGCTTCGTCAAGTTCTGATTTGAACATACGTGAAGAATCGTGAAGAGTAGAATATCGCAAAATTATTTGATACGTTTTGTCACCATTTGTCCATTTTTGTTGCATATTTATCATTTATATAAATATTACAATTTATAAATATATATAAAATTATTTAGAACGTCGCAAAGCCTCACAGGGTGGTGCTACCCCGCTTCTGTCCTGCCCAGCATTGATTTTTCAAACACCAGGAGAGGAACCCTTGGAGTGTCCCCGACAGACTGGAACTGCCTAAAAGGGAAGTTGTGAAAAAATTCTCCATTGGCAAAATGTTGCATTGGTATGTCTGATCCACATAATTCATTTACTGTAGACTTATTTAATCTTATTTATTTTTATTCACATATATTTAATTGGAAAAATGGTGGAACAACACATTGCTTGCCATCATATCCCTTCCCTTCTTGGTTGTTGGAGTAGCTGGTTTGGCCGAAAAGAAAAACTCTTTCCAACATGGCTGTGGATCCATTTCGCAGGGTTACCCAGCCAGCTCCTTGTCTCCACACAGGATTTGTTTGAAAATCCCTGTCTTGTTCTCCCACTTCACTTTTGCTGTAGAACTTAATTGTTGTATCACAAAATTTGAGGTAACTATCCATGGATTCAAACATCGTTTTGAAATGCCTATGAAATACAAAAAACTGTACATATTCATGGCTCATGATTTCCCAATTGTGGCCAGATCCATGTGTGGTTGCTCATATCGCAAGGACTTATTGTGGCTCGGCATCCCATTTTTAGTTCTATGCGCATTATAGCAGCTCATATCCCCCTCCCATTCTCACGTTTGCAGCTGATAGCAAGAACTGTATACCCATTGCAGCCACAACGGGGTGCCAGTGATCAGTTGCGCAAAGCAAGCCACAACAACAATAGATCGACCATAAAACCCAGTTATCAGTCAACCAAGCTAGCCAACGAACTAGGGCAGCACCTTGATATCCATCTCCAGTTTTGCCAGAATTCTTGGTGATAGTCCCGATGGATATTCCCATGATATTCCTACCAAGTTGGGCACAGGATGTGTCGGAGGGATCTGCTGTGCGGCTCTCGTGCAGCCATGGATGGTGACCTGGATCAGGGATTCAACGAGTTTTGCTGGGAATCTGTGAGTATATATAGTGAGTCATAGTGATTCATATTGACTAGTTGACTAATATAATGAGTAGTATATTACTGGGAAATTAATAGTAATTAATATTGATTAATATAGGGATTCATAGTGATTCGTAATAGTCAAACAATGAAACATTTTAAATCTCATGGGATTATAATGGAATAAACCATCTACCAACTGTTGCAGAATTTCTTGCATCCACATTATGTTTGATTATTTTAGAGAGTTTTACTGCCGATGTATTTTTTCATTATCATAATCATAATCTATTTTCTCAATGCCCCAAATGAAACACCAACTAACCTTTGTGAATTTCACATCATTTGCCAGGTTTTGTTCAACTGTGGATGGCATATATGGATAGTACTCAAGGTCTTAGTACATTTGCCAGGTTTTTCAATCCTTTGGTGGATTTAAGTACTATGTAAATTAAGGGAAGAAAACTGAGAAGTTTGATCAAGTTGGGGGGAATCCAAAAGACAATTTGCACTCATGTTTTCATTGTATGGGCCATCATTTTTTTTCTAGTGGCAAAAACGAATGACATATGGACACCCTGAAGCCTTTGTGAGGTTGGATCTGGATTGACATTGGACGGTCCCTGCGAATGAAAATCCATTGCCTATGCCCACATCGCACGTGCGCTAGTATTTGGGTCCCATGTTTCTTTGGTTACATACTGTTGCATACCGAATTGCTTGCTGTTACCAACTCCCTGCCCACAGTGCGGACGTTTAGCAGAAGACAGCACGGGCTAAAAGCAGGATGAGTGGGCAATAATTACTAGTCCCAACTCCCAACCCAAACAAGCGATAAACAGCAATGCCCTTTGTGAGCCCCATCATCAAAACATAGTCAGTCAACTTATGTCAACGGTTCTGTCACATGTTTTTGCCTGTGCGCTCGTCAAGACGTCCAGTCACTCTGAGAAACATGTCCATGTGCGTACACAAACAATCAGAGTACTGTACAAGTCAGTTGATCCATTCAACCGTTTATTGAAACTGCATATGAAACCTGTCGTTTTGATCATTCAAACATTGCGTTTTTCCGCATGTGACTCCGCTTGACCGATGGCAGGTATTGTTTTCAGTGCTTGAAGCGTCATGCAGAGGCGACGGAATCCCAGGGCCAACAAACCACATAGGATGTAAGGAATTGTAGGCAAGAATCACAAAAACCATAAAAACAACTATTTGGAGGTTTCCTAAAATTGGGGTACCCTAAATAGATGGTTTATAATGGAAAATCCTACTAAAAAGGATGATTTAGGGGTACCCCCATTTTAGGAAAATTTTTTTGATATAAACGAAGACGTTGACGTACTTGTTGAAGGATTGTTGGTACCCAGCCTGCCAGGCGCGTTTGGAAATGGGATCCGTGCGGATGCCTAATTGGGAATGAATGGGCGACCGCTGAAAAAAGCAACAGGATGTGTTTGAACCAAATAGATCCAAATGTCACCATAGGTTTACCCAAGTCGCCATAGGTTTCAATACTAAAGTATATGAAAATATACTAAAATAGTCTAATTTTGGATAATTTGGGGGTACCCCATTTATGGAAACCTCCAAATCCCTGTGTTTTTTTTTTTTTTTTAAGTGGAGTCATCTCAATCATTTTTCAAGCAACATCTTAATTAATGAAACCTAACGAAGGTCTGAATGGAGCCTGATCAGTTCAAACTTTGGCCCCAGGGCAAAACAGTGATGACGCAAGTTTTACGATTCACAATTCAGGTGTGAAGTCCTGGACGTCTTTGAACTCAATGGTGCAGAAAAGTTTGTTCCAAAGCTCCAAGTTGCCAGTGATCTCCCCATTTTGGCCGTTGAATCCCATCCTGGTTTGTGTTGGTTACATCGCAGTGTGTGGTTGTTTGTATCTTCTCATTTTGCTGGTTAAAGTATGTTAAGGTACAGATTTCTTCGAATCCAATACTAATGCACTACTAATGAAGTCTTTTAGCATTGCACAAGTCAAGTTGATTACTTGAAATATAGCTGGAATGATGGGTTATGTATGGGGAATTATCCCAATTAATTAGCCCAACATTTCTGGTGAATGACAAATTGTCAACTTCCGAATGGTACATGTAACAAAATGTTGGTATATAGATAGATGGATGTATGACAATGATATAGATAATAGATGACAATAGAACATTATATAATGTAACATAACATGATATCATATGATATAACGTGGCATGCCATGACAATTTGATTTCAAAAAAATATGCAATAATACTACACCAGGACAAATGGTTGCTCCTCTTGGGAGCTTCCCACGACCCTTTCCCCTTAGACTCCTACAACCGTCCTGCTTGTTGCAGATCATGGACCAGTTCTGCAACCTTTAAATTTGATCCGCCACGCTGGCCACACGAAATGACCCTTGAAATCTGATCTTCATCATGATATCGTACTTTGTCATGTCATTGATAGGAAAGAACAAAATTTGTCTTGATGTATTACAGAACATAGATGTACATATGGAGCTTTCCTAACATGGGGGTACCCCCAAATCATCCATGTTCATAGGATTTTCCATTATAAACCATCCATTCATAGGGAATCCATGGGAATCCTCCCATTTATGGAACCCACCACGTAGAACTGCTGGCCCGAAACATGGCTCGCCGAGCGCCGAGGTGGACGTCTGCTGCCCGCAATGCAACGCCCAAATTGCCGAGCGGACACTGCGCCAGGTTCGGGAGCCAGCAGTCGCCATTGATCCACATTCAATGGATTGGTTTAAGGGATAATTTACTCTAGCTGGCTGGCTGGGAAATCCTCTGTAGAGGTTTAGTTCGCTGGAAAAATGATCTATAAATGTTGGAATTTCTATATTCAATGGATTGGTTTAAGGGAAAATTTTAACCGGAAACCCATGGGATTTTCCCATGAACTATAGGGCTATCCGGTTCCAATTTTCCCATTAACCAATCCAGTGATGTATGGGCCTCCATGGGGGGAAATATAACTAACGGGAGAATTATATGATATTGCATGGGTATAACCAACAAATGGGTATCAACAGGTATCAATGGGTAAATGCAGATGTAATGGATATATTAATCTAAGGAAATAAACAACCGAACACGGGGATTTAAAAAGTAGTGATGGACATATAATCAACAAATATCGGTGTTTACTACAAACAATTAGGGATATAGACCAACAAGTTTGGTCGGAAATGATCTAAGGATAACTATACATATATATATATATATGTATATATATATAATGTTATTCTTTGGTAGCAAGATAGAATCAAACAGATCCAGCGGCCATGAAATGGACAAAACAAGTCAGATCCGTGATTCCGTGATGGAGTCCCAAATGAGGCAGACATTAAGACATCTTTCCTCACACGGCTTGCGAATGTGATTGGAGTGCATGGTGCTCCTGGGTATGCCTTTGCACCAGAGCCAGCCCTTTGTAGCGCCACATGGTGGAAGAGCAGCAAACCGAAGAGGGATATAGATAAGTTGGTTCCCCATAGTAAGCTCAGTTGGTTTCGAAGTAGGTTAACCAGGTTTTATGGTAAACTTATGATTATATCTTAGTCTATGGCATTCCACTCCGTAGCTGAACTAGAGTCCATGGTAGATGTATGTATATATATATATAAATATCACATGAAACAACTCCAACCATATGGAGGATCCCAGTTCCAAAGGATTTCCACTATGTCCTCCAGAGGTCCTGCCTGGCAAATTGGTGGAGCGACTCTTGAAGAGGACCTTCCGATCGTTCCGTTCCCACCAAAGGCGGACCATAAACACAGCGAGAACCAGGAGTGCTATGGAAAATGGCCCATCTATAGTTGATTTACCTATTGAAAATGATGGTGATTTTCCATAGTTATGTTAGTTTACCAGAGGGTACCATAATTTCAATCATAGTTGTTCATTCTTCTGTCAAATCACTGCTGGAAAGGCGAGTAGGTGGTGAACTTGTTGACATCTGATGTTTGTTTTCCTGTTTGCCACTACAAAGTCTGAATTGTTTGAACATGACTGCAAAAGACTGCAAAAGCAAACATCCCGGCCAAGTACCGCTTAATTATTTAATTGCCACCTCAATTGGTTCAAAGGTGATTCTACTCCAAACTCTTGGAAATCTAATGCCCCTAATCTGAAACCACATGAATCAAGTAAGCCCAGGTGAACGAAAACCAACACACACACAAACAAAAGTCAAACAAATGAATCAGGAGGTGCCAGGAGTGCACTCAAAAACTGCTACAAACAACAAACGGCTTCAATTCACCAATTCTTCATGGCTACTTTGAAGCGGTGCCGTTATTCTTTTTCCATCGGCGCCAGCTCTGCACAGGAGCTTGGAGCAAGCGGTGTCATCGGTGGGCCACCCTGGGGTTGTTGGGTATTGTCTACTTGGGGTTAGCCACCTGCTAGTAGGTGGCTATGAATCATAGGTAGTTAAACCCAATTATATAATGATTATAATGGAAATAATGGAATATCCCTAATTATCTGGCTTATACATAGGATATATATATATATATACAGAGGTTAAATATGGATTATGTATGGATTATACATGGTCATCATGCCCCTAATATCAAATCACCTTCAAAATTAATTCCCTGGTTGATGTTGGATCTTCTCTTTTGAGGGTCCCAGTTCTATATGGAATGTTCACAATTGCTGCTATACGGATTATAACAAGGGAATGTACCACTTTCTAAGTGGGGATTGGTCAAGAAAATATGTTTGTAGATGAACATCCATAACCCAACTATTTTTGTGTGAACTAATGACTAAAGGAACCCCAGCGTTTGTACCTATAGACAGTTTCAAAAATTGTTAACCAACCAAAGAAAAGCTGCTTTTGATATCTTACCTTGTCGTAATCAACCGTCGCAATCCAATTCCAAATGGTCAATAGGCACGTCCATGAACATGGTTTAATTCTTCAGTTTTAAATTTCCAGGTTGGATTAGGGCTAGGGTGCTTTATTGAAACTTTTGCCGGGCAGTTTCCGTTTTCTTGGTTAACTCCTCGCAACTCCTGGTTTACTTCCATGGTTTCTTGGTAAACCATCATCCAAGAATATTCGACATATTGAATCTCCCCATTTTTCTTTATTCAAACCATCAAGAAACATGTTTGCTCCCTAACTTCGCCATTCCAAGCCCAGGTTGGGGACCTCTACGCATGTCCCACGCCCAACTGCACTTTCCGGGTGGCCTTGGAGGAGCATCGGAATTTGTCCCAAGAAATGGACGAGGACCACAGATGTTAGATGATCTTAGTCTAGTTTAGTATTAACATGTATTATATAATCGTACTTATTACTGTAACCATTTGGTTCTTTAAGGACAGAATTTTGAGCCCCATGAAACACCAAACACTGGGGGAAGCAACCAGCAAAAGTGGGGGAAGACAGCAGCAACCACGGGGGGAATTGAAGGTTGGATTCGACCAACAACAAAACACGAACAGAACCTGGGATGTGACCACCAAAAAAAAGAAGAATATTGGCAATGCTGATACATGGTAATATATATATATATATAAAGTGTAATAGGTAAAGTTGTAATTTATGATTTGTGAAAATGTCGTAACATGATAACGCCCTCGGCAAATGGTCCAAAGATGGAGCGCAGGGTGGGATTAAATGAGATCATCCCAGCTTTCACTGCAGGAAATGTAGCGATTTGTTGTGTGGTTTTCTACTTTTCATGGACATCTAGCATGTTTCCTAAAATAGGGGTACCTCCAAATCATCCATTTTAATAGGATTTTCCATTATAAACCATCCATTTTTGGGTACCCCAATTTTAGGAAACCTCCATCTAGCATGTTTCCAGCATCCATTCCATGGTTGGCTGGAAATCTCCAGATCTGCAGGAGGGTGATATTCCTCGATTGAAGTGCCCCCAATGCAAGAAGACGTGTTGTCTCTTGTGCCAGAGCCTCAAGGGGAGGAGATCAGAACCTTGGGAAGGTGATCGGTGGGGAGTTTGGAGGTTTCCTAACATCAGGGTACCCTCTGGTAAACTAACATAGCTATTTAAAATGGCCATTTATACTGGATTTTCCCATTAAAAATTGTGATTTTCCATAGCTATGTTAGTTTACCAGAGGGTACCCCCCAAATCACTTATTTTAATCGGATGCTTATTGATGTTCCATTTGTACACTCCAGTTCTTGGGATCACCCTTTTCAAGAAAGCACCATTTTTGCTTTCAGCAGGAGTTTGTCCAAGGACCTGTTTCAAGGAAACTATATAACCATTATGAGTATACTCTACCCTCAATGTATCGCTGTGAAGAACATGATGGTGGTCACCAGTGGATGGTTTTTTGGGTACTGAACAAAAATAAGTGAAAGCCAGATATGAGTCAAAACCCTGGTAGCCTAGCTACCCCACCCCAAGTCATAGCTGCTTAATAGATGATGATTCCCTATGGTAGTAGTAGGTTTTAACCCATTCCCAGATGACACGCTTGCGAAGTGAGATGTGGTCCATTCGGAGTCCAATGAGGTGGTGATAGCTGGTTTTGGATGGTTTTTGTGTGTTAGGTTATAATGATGTTGCATCTTTGTGAAGCGGGAAAAAAACACTTTAAAGTGAGCCACCGCAAAAACTCCGGACATTGGTTTTCAGAAATGTTGCAAACATGAGGCAAGCGATGCCCATTTTGAAGGTCATGTCATATCTGTGAATCAGTTTCCTTTAGGCTATACCTCTAGGTTTATCTAAATTTGCCATACATCATTTTTGTAAGCGATGGGACCTTTCCAAATTTGTTGATGTCCTTTTCGTGAACCTTAAGTTTCCGAGATTGCTCAAGTAAAGATTTCAGTGATGATATCGGACTCTACAAGTAGTGACTACGAATGTTCCATCTATTGGCAAGCAGATCCCAGTCATTGACCACTAGAATTCTGATGGAAGCTACTAGATACCAATGTTTTTTGACAGCATGGGATCTAACATGGGAACATTATCCTAGCTCACCTACTAAACCTAGATGGTTATCAAAGTGTCACACCCATCACCCTGGAAAACACTGACAATCTTGAAGACTTGGCTGGTCAAATCTCTAATTTTTCTTCGACTGGTCAGATGACCATGTTGTCTGCTGAAATCACTGGTTTCATTCTATGGGATATCATGAACATGTACCCTGTGGCTATTTAACATAGCCATGGAAAATTGCCCATTTATAGATGATTTATGTTAGTTGAATGGAACATTTACCTATTAACACATGGTGGTTTTCCATGGCTATGTTAAATAACCAGAGGGTATTTTTTGCTGCGCCGGACCCCACCGCATGGAGGTGGTCGACAGCCGTACCACCGGGGTCGCACATGTCAGGTGCGGAACCAGGGCCTCGGAAGGGCCCCTCCCACAAGTTGGTTTTTAAACGCATCTAAGTGTAGATTCATATAGATTCTATCCATATAACTATCATTAGCTATCCATTATTATATAAATCCGTTAATCTAGTACCTTAGTTCACCATTTACCTCAAAGAAGAAAACATCAATCAGCCAGCAAATAGCGGGAAGTTGCCAGCTTAACGAAACCCCGTGTTGGAACTGTTGGCGGGAAAGGCCGGTCGTTCCCCCATGGCATTCGCGACCCAAAATGCCATCGTTTTAAGTCCAATGTCTGAAGTTTTGATGGTAATTTGTATAATTAATCTAGTTTCTTGGAGACCCCTATCACGTATGTTATGAGTATCATTACTTGTATGATCAATTATTAATATGATCATTGATGAGGTTCCTATCATATCCTTCACCAGTTTAGTCACGTTCGAACAGATATCGTTTGTTCTGAGTGAATTACAATAACTGATCTCGGAACAACATCACCATAGACAATGATTTCACCAAGAAACCAGCCCAAAATCATAAAAGCTTGGTGAGTTATGAAAATTCAGCCAGATTTGTCGTGATGTCCAAAACAATGGTTCCCAGAAGTGGTTGAAGGGAACCATTTCCCTCCACAGTAGATGTGTCTCCTTCAACCAATCCATTCACCCCTGTCTCAATTCATTCCACTCATTGCACTCCCTCATTCTATTCATTCCATTCTCATGTTATTACCATTTGATTCCCAGTTTTTGTTCCCCCATGTGATTGCAACGTTATTCAGAAGTTGATTCCCGCGCTATTCCCCTGTTCTGTCCCCCTTACTTTATCATACTTTATCCCCATGTTATCCAATGGTATCCCAATCCCACTTCCAAATATCTTCCCCTTTCTCATCCCATACCGAAGCTAAGTCGTTCAGGAGGCTGCGGCGGCACAAAAAACGCGTCGCGACAGCGGGGAAGCGGCCTTGAAACGATGGATGGCTGGGACACCTGGGGGACGATGGCACTCATACTGAGCAGTGGCCTGGACGTGATCATGAAATGGCTATGGCTCAAAATTATGGTACCAAAAATGGTCATTTTTAATGGTCAATTAATATAAACCAACCATTTGTAGGGTTAATAATTTTGAGCCATACCAAAATGATGAAATTTTATGAAATGTTATGAAGTTTTATGTGTCAAAGCCTATCATGTGGACTACTGAATATTATGGTGATGGTATAGGTAATGGCCATAGTTGGTAATAAGAAGAATGGGTAAAACAACCATCTATACTCATGAAATGGGGTCAGGTCAAAACCTAGTATTACCATATAACTTGGGAAACACAATGCCATAAACCTACCATTTGGGTATGATTTTTACAACCCATTTATGGTCAGCCCTTGGGGACGGCGCTAAGCAAAGATATTGTTTTTCTCATGTATTTTAAACAATCATAAAAGAACTATGGATTCATAACAATTAGGAGTCTCCACGGGTGTCAGGGAAGAAATGGCCAACCAGTCCCTGCAATGAAGAGATGATAGGATTCCTCCAGAGTAGATAATTTAAATTATTCTTTGTTTCCAGCATTTTTTTTTATGACGTGAAGCTGATGATTTTCATGACGTGAAGCTGGTAGCTTGCAACATCGATTGCACAAGTTCTTCACGGAAGAACTTGCCACCCCAAAGCCAAAAATCGCCGACATGGGGTGCTAAAAAGCCCTGGTTTGCGACCGAGGAAGATACTGGGTCCAAGCAATGCCCCACGTGTCACGCCATCGCTTGGGGCCCCAATGTGGACCACCCAGGAGATGCTGGGATCTTTACGGGCAGATTTTATAGGGAGAACCAAGAAAAACGTGAAGATTCAAGGAGCAAAGATGGGTATGATGGGGTATAATTCATGGGGATTTGTGAGATGGTTGATGAATTGTAAGCCTATGGGCGTCTGAGAATGAGGAGTCATTGCCCCAAAATAGATCAAAATAGCAATTTTATTGGGGAAACGTATTCTAAACCATTGGATGTTGGTGTACCGTGCTTCTGGACGGACCCACATGGAAGCGGCAGGAAAACTGATGTTTTTTGGTGGATAACCTTCAGTAACCACGGCAATTGGACATCCCCTATAAATGGAGTTTTAATGATAAAGCCGACTACAAAAAATAAAGCAATCTTTGACTACCAAAGGGGAGTGTTCTTTTTCCTCTTATCATTTTTGGGGTGGAATGTATTTGCAGCAATTAAGAAACTACCGAGAACACAACTTGTGTAGCAGACCTTCGAAGGTTGAAATTGAACCGTCAATCCCATGTGCACCATATTTGGGGTATTTACCAGTATCTACCAAACACATGACCAAAAAGCAGGTAAAGAGCCATGGGTCATATCATGGGATATGGAATGTCAAGTATCATGTCTTCTAGCTGGAGTTGGCTATAGAATCTCGTTTGAATGCTATCCTAAATTTGGATACACTTCTAAATTTAACACGGATCCCCAAACATGTTGTTTGCAGGTTAATTTTCCTATTGGATATGATATGGTTGTGTTGCGTTTGGATTTGATGTGATTTTTTGGTGTGTATCATTGTGTATCAATATAATTACATACATCCATGCATGCATGCATATACATGCATGCATGCATGCATGCATGGACAGACAGACATAGAGACATGCAGACATGCAGACATGCAGAGAGACAGAGACAGAGAGACAGAGATACAGATACAGACACACACACACAGACATACAGACATACAGACATACAGACATCCATACAGGCAGACAGACAGACATACAGACAGACATACAGACATACAGGCATACAGACAGACAGGCAGACAGACAGACATGAGGATACTATAAAACAAATACAGTATATTGAACACCCAGACCCACAATATATTTTAGATACACATGTCCTCATTATATACAATATCCTTATTATTAAAACAAAAGCTGTTTCTCAGTCCATAGGCGAGCCTTCTTTTTGAGTCCCAAATCTGTAAAGGAGCCGTGGCGGCTCTGAGATGGACTTGAGTTGATTTGGGAGATGGAACCCACAGATGCTGGTTGTTTCTAAACATGTTTTTACACTACGGTAGTCAAACATGGCAGGATAGAAAATTCCTCCATTTATTGATTCTCCCATTTAGATGCCAATTTAGTTTGGTAATTTCCCATCCCATGTTTGATGACACCGGAGGGTAAAACACTGCACCAAGCCATTGTTCTTTGCTTGTTCTACTGCAAGCTCTACACTTGGAGTACCATATGTACCGTTAAGTACCCATATGTCCACTTCTCTCTTGTTCATTGATTAAAAGAAGTAAAGGTGTTTAGAAGTGAACAACCAAGAGATCAATGGTGGCAAATAGGTACAAATAGTTTATTTTCCTCTAGAGGAGATCAAAATCACGTATTTTCATTCCACAGATGTTGGTCACTTCCAGGTTACCAAGCAGAACTTGGACAAGCAGGGCACGCAATACGCCTGGCTGGCCCAGTTCTCCCCGGCTTTCCCTTGAGGATTTTCGCGTGTCGGGTTTGGTTTGAAAAACCCAGGCAGAGAGGTTTCAGTGAAGAGTAAAACGGTATGAGAACGACTTGTAAAACCACAATTTTCCCTCTGGTAAATTAACAGTTGGACCCTGAAAATCACCAATTTTGAGTGGAAACTCATCTTCCAACCCCGATTAATGCCACGATCTATGTTAATTTACTGGAGGGTACAAGCCAGAGCTGATATTTTTTGTTGTAGCACCACCGTCGTATATTCCCGACCTTTGAGCTGCTTGCTGTTGTTTTTTTTTGTTCTGCAGAAAATGTATTGGTTTTATTGGACCGTGGGTTCTGGCGAAAACAGTGGTTAAAGAGAGGTGAACATGCCCTATGGCGAACTCCTCTATTTATTTGGGGCTGGTTTTTGCTCCTCTATATGTTATATGTTTGTTTGGTTCTTCTTTCACTCTAGGGATACAACAGATGCAACAGAAACAGAATGAAACGTCCTCCCAATATTAAACACCCGATCGAAACCCTGGTGAAATGTTTGGGATCCTTTCATTGAGGGTCCCTTTTCGGGGATGGAAAGCCTGAGTTTTGGGGTGTCAAAGATGTTGTTCTCAGGTGGAGTGTCACAAGATGATGTGTCGCAATTGTGACACGAAGTTCTGCTTCAAATGTCACTTGGCGGTCACCCTGAACTGCGGATAGCTGTGACGGTTGAGTTTGCGCAAAAACTTCAGGTCAAGCGAAAGACTAATATCAGCATTAAAGAGCATTACTCTGGTAATCTAAGATGGCTTTGCCAAACCATCATTTTTAACGGGAAAATCATGGAAAAGCATTTACAAACAGGCAATTTATATCAATTTTCCATATCGATATTTGTTTACTGGAGGCTAAATCATGATTAATTTGATCTCCTGCGCAGTGGATTCTAAGCGATATTTCTCGCACGCTGCTCCCAAGAAGTGGCAACACAGAAATCCTGATCATCTCATTGCTACGTCACTGGAATCATGAGGACTGTAAGGGAGGCCATGCCCAAATAGCCGGACTTTCTTGTCTGTCAATTAATTGTTTGTCATATAGGTTATCCATATTGTATTATAATATATTATAAACGTATATAAATCATATATATATATATATATATTGTTATTATTATTGTTATTATTATTAATATTATTATTATTATTATTATTATTATTATTATATATGCGACCTGGTCTTCCATTGTTTCGAACTAACTATTCAGAGCTGGTGATCAAGTTCAAATTATTATCATATTTTTTCTGGGCCCTATCCACAATTTTGGAAAAAAAACAGTGTGATCATGATCATATTCTTGGTTGTTCTACATCCAAAATCTTATCCCACTACCCCTACCCCACCCAATATATGCCTATAGAATAGTTGGGTTTAGCATACCAGGGTTGCTCAAACCCACAGTACAGGTGGGCTAAATCATTGCCACAAGGAAAAATATAGGTTGGAAGCAATTGGATATTGATGTAGCAAGTTGTATTATTTGTTTACACTTTGCATGAACTGTACAGCCCATAGGTTGTATTCCCATTATATCCCCATTATATCCCCATCATTTTCTATATATATATATACTGCCTTGACATCGCCGACGATTTTCGCAACAGAGCCCTGAGTATGACCATTACTCTGCATGTACAGTAGTTTCGCTGGGCCGGACTTCGCGGCTTGATGTCATGTGTGGCACAGACTAGAATTTATTTTTGCGTGGTCGCAGCGTGAGCTTCTTTGCACCCCTGCCAAAAATATAACGTAATCCACATGGTTCCCAGTGGTTGGTCACCCGTTTCGAACTCCGCGAGGCTTGAAGCTTCTCTCCAAACAGGTGGTCTGCAACTGCTCGCGTCATGAGTCCGGGGACGCAGCGAAAGACGCCCAGTCTGGTGATGTCGTTTGAGATGCGAAAACCTAAATCTATACAGGTTAGATATAGTGATATATATATATAGTGTGATTTGAATTTTGAGAAGTCTTGTTTGGCAAACAAAATGCATGGCATTTGTTGATGATGCAAGATGATTCTCTATACTTCGGCTAGGATTTTAAGATAGCCCGGTTACCTAACAACATATACGAGCGGAGCGCAAGCTCACCTTGGTTAGCAGACTCAGCTGGGGAACATTTCATGGAGAGCATATTACATTGCTGTTTTGCATTCTTAAATTAAGGTACCTTAAACTCAATTAAATTACCAGTTCCATTAAACAACGATATCCATTCATTTGTCTCCCCATGTATTCCCCCTGTTTGCTGTACGCCAAGGCATGGCTTCATAAATCCCAAGCAGCTTGGTGGTGGTGGATTTGATCCAGCAACGACTCCGAAGTGCCGTGTGGATCAACATTATTATAGATTACCTATATATTCAACGTACATATATGTATATATGCATGTATACATCAATACTTTGGTTGAAAAGCCAGAGAATCCTCAGTACAGTATCCTAGAGGAGGACTACGTGTTTGATGTCTCGGAGAGCCATGTGGAGTGACCTCACAAGGTCATCATAAATGGTGGGTAATTCATAGGGGAAATGATCATCAGAAACCATCCTCCACAGAGCTCATTGCCCCAGAAGCAGCAAACGTGTGGTTGGCAAGATGGGGTCAGTCGCAGTCGGTCAATCACGTGAGCGCCGGACCAGACATGAAAAGGATTTGAAAAGGAGTAGTTACTAGTTTGAACATATCCAGACCATGATAGCATGGGTATATGGGCGCCAAACCATGAAACCGACTACTATCCATCCATGGTGTGTTTACCAACATCCTTTGCTATTTGTGCGGTAAATGTGAGTAAGGACACCTTCAATTGACGATTTGTGTTAGGGTGCATTGCCACACTCGGGACCCCATTTGATGGTGTCAAGCAACCAGAATCAAGCGAACCATAAACACCAAAATTGGAGCATGTTGGCTAGGTTCGAGTGAGTTGATTGTTTTTTGTTGAAATTGCGGAGTTCATGCACATGTAACATGCAGTGTCAGCTATTTGATCGTCCATTCCAACTGAACCTTTTTTGATTGGATTACTGGCTTTATACTTTCGTTTCGGAATATGCAAGGATAGCCATGCATTGGTATGAACTGGTATGAGATATCAGATATGATATCCGCAAAGCATTTGAGACTCACCTGCTTATACAATTCTATATACCGTACACAAAGACAATACATAAAGTTTCTCAAAGTCGTTTCTTGCACGTACTTCCTCGTACTGTTGGATGCCCATGCTGGTCATCGTTTGTATTAAGCGGAACCATCACCTTAATGTTAGAAATGCCGAGATTACCGCATTCATTTCAAGTGCTCTTGTTTAATCTTCTGACTTGGGTCCGTGTCACAAAGAAGATGATGCATGCAAAGTCAATGATTTCCAAACATGTTGCAATCGTATGTCACAGCGACAATGAGCTCACCATAGCTCACCTGTATATTTGGATGACCACTCACATGTATCGTACTTGTATAGTATGATATACACAGTAATTTTGATAAGCAATCCCATAAAAGATATCTTGCCTAAGTCCCCACTTGTCTACATCATCATCCAAATAAAGCCAATGCATTGGAAGCCTATGGCTGCTTTCCCCACTGAAATCACCGTGTTCTACGCCTGATTCTACCCCTGGATCTAAGGACCGGCCGGCGCTTGAACCATGTGGAGCCCAAGGCCAAGGCCAAGGCCAAAACGCGAAACCGCTGAGGCGGCTGAGCGAAAGCGCCCGGATGCGAAGACTTTGGGGCTGGAAATGGCTGGAAGCTTGAGAAGAAGCAAACATCGAAGATGGTTCGTTGAATTTGACAGTACCTTCCATTTCCATGGTAGGTATTGTTTTTTTTGATAGTTGATAATTGTTGTGGAGATATTGTATGTCCATTTATTATTTGATTGATTGGGAATTTCAAGACTCATTGTGCAGGGTAAGCTGCATTATTATGCTTCTTGATGTATGCTTGTACAATCATGTATATACATATGTATGTATGTATATCTACATATATATAGAGAGAGAGGCATGTGTGCATGTCTGAACATGGTAGTTAGATGTAGTTAGTGGATTTCTGGTATCGTGATTTCTTAGGCTGCTTGAGGTTCTTTCCTTGAGGGCAACCACATACTTGTAGGTATATATTTGTATTATATGTGTATACCTCGTACATAATCATGTTTAAGAGAATTCAACATAGAGCAACCCTGAGTTGATCTGAGTTGTGTATGGTGTTAAATGATAAACACTAGCTTATTTGAAATTATGATTATATAGATTGTGTTGTTTCTCGGTCTTTCACCTTTTTGGAATGATGTGCTCCGGGCGGTACTGTACCCCCTGGTAGTTAATCATCTGGTGTTGAAAAAAAATCGGAGGCTGCTGGAGCGCAGATGACCATCATGAAGATTCCGACTATGGATCACCAGAACCCCATGGGTTGATGTTTTGACCATGTCAAATAACTGAAAACTGAAGATACTCTAGTTCCTTAGATTCCAAGGTCTTATTGAGCTGGATCAAGTGAACATTTAGAGGAAAGCAAAGGAAATCCATGTCTTGTTCCACGAAGTATAAATATATATACATATGTGTGGGCGTGTGTGTATGTGTAGGGTGTTCTGGCAGACAGTCTGGAAAACGTTTTTTTTTCTCCAGATTTTTGGTCACCAAGATCTATATGAACCGCACTTCAACCTATACCCACTTGGACACCCCTGTATAAAATGCGCCAGCTTTGTCCATGTTCCAGCACCACAGAGCATTCGGGAATAGTGGGGTGGATGTACCAGAAAAAAACAGGGTGAATGTGCCTGGAAACGAACCGTGCTGCAATGGTGCCACGTCTGGGTGCGTTTGACGCATGTGAACTACTTGTTTGTGAAACGTGCCTCAGGGTTTTGGTCATGCCATCTTGAGAGTATGCAGCATGTTGAGTGCTTGTTATATGATCAAGACAGGCAGCAGAATTGTTTTGGAGATTTGGTTTGTGGTTTCAAATATGTGTCCATCCTACCTAGATGATGATCCTTGTAGCGCGCCCTGGACGTGCGGCTCTCCGTTAGCAGTCCGGCTCCGGCGTCCAAAACGGTTGATGTAATCCCAGTCGTTTCCGATGAGAGATCTGGCTGCGCCGGTCCTTGATTTTTGTTGAAAGGGAATGGTCCAAAAAAAATATGGTAAACCCGATCGGGTTGACAGATGTTGACAGTTTAAACATGTTGAAACTGAAGAATTAGTTATGAACCATACCCTCTCGTAAGCTATATAACAGTTTGCTATGGAATTTTTGGACCATAGAAATCGTGGGATTTTCCCATGAATAGCATGGTGGATTTTCGAGTTCGTTATGTGAACCTTTACCAGAGGCTAGCTGTCTCCATAGGCTGTCATAGCTTGATGTTGAAGCCAATGATTGACTATACGCCCAAGCAGCCAATTTGGGCCAATTGGATTATTTGGGGGAATTCTAAAGCATAAACCATCCATCCAAAATATTGGCTTCAGCATCATAAATCACAATATGTCAACCAAGACCATAGTGAGGACTGCCATGATCTCTCGTCCCAGAAACGCCGAACCGAAAAAAAAGACCGCACCTGACACGGGCGGCAACGTGCCATGGTGCCCGGGTCAGACAACCACGAAGGCTCCACGGGTGTTCCAACAAGACTCAAATGCGACCAGCTCGTTGATGCTCAGATTAGACACGCACTGATTTTGTTGCACGTGAAAAAGACAGGTGCAACGGACTAACTAGCACGTGTTTTATTTTTCAATACGGCTGGCAACCCTTGGTCATACTGTTGGGTGCGAAGATATGTGACTTGTTTCATGATTTTCATGTGACTCCATCAAGCGTCCCTGATCTATCTCCCCCCAACCAGCTTAACGCATGCATTTTGGGACCCAAACGGTGGCTGTCTGTCATGGGAATCCCAGGGGTGCTATCCTCGAGCCACGTCTCTCCGCGAAACTTTGTTAGGAAATCTGACATGTTAATCTATATGATTATTATTTTGGGAACTTTGAAATGGAAAATCCCTATCGTAGTTTTACATTGGTACATCATGGTAGCACTGTAATTTTTTGGTAAATCCCTATCTGTGTTTGGGGGTGCAAAATTGATGTTTTCATATGTTTTCTGTAAATGTTTCCATACATTTACATAAATCATCATAAAACAATATATTGACAAGACATCCAAACTATTGTTGGAGGACTATCATCTATGCAGCATGCAGGGTATAGGTTAAGAGGAGGAGTACTGGAGGACAGCACCGGCCAGGGAGACCGATGACTGTTGGATATCTCTACAAAAGAGGCCGAAGAAGTCGCAGCGGCTGCGTCAAGTCCGAAAAGAGCTGATGGCATGTGGGAAGTCGTGCTATGCATCCCATGTCGCGCAGCAATCTGCCCTCTGTGATTCCCAGATGTGCCATGAGGATTTGATGATATGATATACCATGATACGGCATGATATAGCCATATTGGGGGGCGGTCATCAATTCTTCTAGACGGGGATTTATATAGCCAGTAGAAGGATTGCCATTGTGGGATGGGATGCCATTGTGGCACAGATGGCCCCCGAAAAGTATCCCCAGAATCAGAAGCATGTCGAGAAGGGAAGGTGTGGTCTGGAAGCTGATGTCGCCAGTAGATAATTTTCGGTTGCCAGCCACTTTTTAGTTTAGCGTTTGTAACTATACTATAGGCCTTCCGGCCTGAAGGTCAGCATAGTTTCGGCAGTTCGCTTGAAATGATGCAGTTGATGCATAGTTCTCCTTTAATACGCAAATGATAGCAATCCCGGGAAGCTATGGGAAACTCAAACTGAAGATTTGAATGAGACATCCCAACTATTGAATTTCAACTTGGATACTCCAAAAACACGGACCAGAAGCACGGGTTGTTGGATGCCAAATAATTGCATGTCTTGAATGATGTGTACTTCACCATCTTTCACCCACATCCATGATGCCCCACATCGCCAAGCAGACTGAAAGTGCCACTCAGCTGGACTGCGGCCAGAGATCGTGTTTCGGTTAGCGCCCTGTGCAAGACGGGTCGTCCACCGATTGCTCCTGTCACAGGGGTTGGATCTGTTTGTTGGAAATCTTAGGCAAATGTCACAACATTCGTTTGTTGAAGGAATGGCCGGATGGTGGTATCGCAACTGTTCGTCTTGGATTTGGATGATCTCAACTGCGCAGGAACCTAAATTCACGCATGCAGAGCTGTGAGTGGTCTGGATGTCCCTGACATTTCGTAAGATGTTTTATTTCCCTAGCGGATCCTATGGTCAATCCACCAGACTGGCAGTTGGACTCGCAGTTGTTATGATGGATATTCTACAGCTGTTTCGAAAACACATATTTCGCTCATGAGCTGCAGAACTTCAAGCATTAAAGAGCATTAGACAAGAACAATATCATTCGGTGTATACAATCAAATGAAGCCAGGCTGGTGGTTTTCAATTCTGTGGATTCGCATCCTACCTCTAACGATTAACGATGATCCAAATTTGGTTTTCATACTTTGGGATGTGTCGAAACCACCAATCAGTTGTTGTTATTTTGAGGATGAAAGCCACAACCCGACCCTCCAAAACATCCTGTGCAACTACCAGTGCAAAACATGCCACATAGGTAGGTATCCCTCGAGGGACTTCCTTCATTAGGGATGTGATTTCCCAGTTGAAGATGTCCCAGACCAGTCCATTCCATAATTTAGCTTCGCTCGAGCACCAGCAGGCAGCGCGGCAACAAAAGACATGGTTAATAATATGGATGATGTCTTATATTGATATCGTTATATATTACACAAATCTATGGGATGGGTTACGCAGCATGATATCTGGTTGGATTTCTCAATAACGATGATGTTAATGGGTATATTGATCAGCCAATAGGGTAGACAATTAATTACCAAAAGAAACACAAGAATCTATGTATTTTTCCGTATTTGGGGGATGAACATCAATGACTACCAGCTATTTTGAAGCGAACAAACCAGGGGATTTGATGGGTTTTTACCTGTCCCTATGTGTTGGCAATGTTTGCTCGCAGTAGACTTCAGTAGACATTCACCTTTTAGAAGTTGATTCAGCAGTGAATCATGGCATCAGCAGCTGAAACTTATTGGATTATCGATTTGATACTGGGGTTTACCCCAACATTGATAATTTCTGGGATGGTTATCCAAAGTGAAGTCGGTCACCATAGTTGAATATATGATAACATATAATCATATGTTTATGTATATATATATATACAGTATACACATATATGTTAGATTGTACTTTATCATCTAATTGAGAAATACATATTTTTGCAATCTGATTCGTCATGATGGCTGGGCAATTCAAGGTGTGACCGTTTGGGGTTGTGAAGTGACCCATGTCATGAATTCTGGCCTGAAAACAAACACAGAAGGTTGCAGTAGACTGGAAAAATCAGAATTTCAACAGAAAATCATACACTCAGGTAGTTGAAAGATCATCAACGTAGTTGAACCAAGACTTAGCTACAAAAACAACCACCAGGTCCATTCGCATCTGCCTTTCTCGTCCTTTGCCATGGATCAGCTGTGATCAGACCCGGTGAGACAGGCCGGGGAACTCCAAGTCATCCATGACTTGGATATAGGTTTTGGGTTACCCCCCATGACTTAGGAAGGCTCCAAGTAACTTATAGTCTTTGGTAATATACAACATAGCTTGCAAACCAAATAATGTTGGCAAAACAAGACTAAACCATCCCCAATGACTCACCATTTTCATAGGTTGTATGTTTATCATTCCCAGTCATGGGTGGTTTATGGCATTGTTATACCCACATTAAGCATATTCTGATTCTGTCCCCCTGGTTGCCGGGTCGCCAGGTTGCACTCGCGGCCATGCTGAAACGGAAGGGCCTCGCCGTGAGCACCTCAGGATCCCGTCGTGCGTCGTGAAGCGCCTCTTTTTTCCCCAGGTGATTGTCCAAGAACTGTTGGGTTAAGATATATAACTCGGGCTGATGGATGTTGATGGCAACTATGACTATAACGCCACAATTTATAAACCATGCATATAATTATTATCAATCACAGAACCTTATAATTTATGGTCCACATATATGGTGAATATAACATAATATAACATATATCCATAAGTCAATGGTTGATTCACAAAGCATCTAACTATAGACAATATCATGATATATCTATATCTATCGTACATATATCTATAGTTAGGTTCGTTTGTGAACCAACTTATAACTGGGGGCACCTCCTCGTAGTCCAAGTACATGTGCTGAGTTGTTTCATGCGGTGCATCAACTAGCCAGGTTTCTTTTGGTCGATCTTAGGAGCTGTTTGGTTTTACAGGGCCAAATAGAGCCCCATTTTTCAAGTCCTTGGGACAAGCCCCAATTTTACATTCCAAAAGCCAAACAAGCACTCGGCCGGTTATGGGTTGCGAGCTTAGCCCATATATGATAAAGCCCTGATTTCCTTGCGTTGCAACAGATGGCTGGTGAATAGATGTTCATCCCCAATATACCCTGTAAGAACCGTGCGAAAATCTTAATTTCGAGGTGGTCAGATTTATACTTTGCTTGATGATGTAAATGCCCTTTGATATGAGGCTCACCCATCCGCAAATCACAATTTGCCGATCAGAAAGGAACAGATAGTCCATCCACATGGGAAAACTGTCAAAACTGTCAAAACCCCTGGTTTTCATGCCAAGAATAGCTGGCAAAGGGATACCCTCTGGTAATTTAACATAGCTATTGAAAATGGACATTATAAATTATAAGTGGATTTTCCCTATAGAAATGACAATTTTTAATAGCTACGTTTAATTACCAGAGGGTACATGGATGTACATGGTAAACCCCCGAACATGTTCCGTCCCAGGTGGGCAGCAGCCGCAGCAATGCCGCCAACGGCAGCGCCCGGGGCAACGTTGCGCTGGCAGAGAGTGGGGGGGGCCCAGGGGGGAACCTGGCAGGAAGGGATCCCCTGATGCCTTTCAGTTGGTCTATAGTTATAACATTTTACAAGCAGACATAAGCAGATGCAGCCGAATTGGGGCTGATTTCTTGGATGTATCTAGTACTGATAGATGATCTTGGCTTGGGTTCATGAAGCAACTTATGACTGATGGGGTTCCTTCCAGTTCGTCGTTCAAGGTTTCAGGGTAGATAAGATTAGCCATGTATTTGGGACAAAAAAATCATGACTGGGCCCTGGGCCGTTTCAGGTGCAACTCATCCGGACGATGCCGTGAATTTCTAAATTTCTCATTTAGTAAGAACAAAGGACATCAATAATACAACAATTGCATATCACAAAAGTAGAGAAATACTTGTGCCCACTGCAGCTGAAGACGTGCCTGCACCCAATGGCATGCCACTGACACGTGACATCCAAGCTGCATTGCCTCCAAGCGCTGCTGGCTACGGGGTAATTGGGACCAGAATCTCGGAGGTTCCCCGAGGTCCCGCCAAGTTTTGAGCCAGGCTGGGGGCGTTTGATGAATATATCGTTAGTTGTTGACATGACATGCTTGCAATTGATCAACTTCCAATTGTACAATATTAGTTATGATAGATATGGGTCCAACTCGGGTAGCCTTTTGGAGTATCAAACCATCCATTTTGGGTGGTTCGTAGGTTGGAGCAATTCCCATAACCCCATCAGTTATCCAATATCCCATTACTCATGGCACTAATCACTAACCAATTTATTGTCATGCCATGTTATGCCGTTAACTAATTGCAGTTATATTCCTGTTATCCATTCATCAGTATATCATAAATCTTCCGTGAAATATAGTCAAACCTATATCTCCATTAACAATATTACATGTTAATTATTGAACATATCCCAAATACTTCTTATAGGTATTTGGATCCATAGGGAACTATCATGAACTATCCATTCAAATAACCAACCGTCGCTATATTACAATAAATGGGTTGTAAATACATGTAAATACCATCCCCAAATGATAGGTTTGGCATATTGTGGCATTGGGTTTCCCACATTATCAACTTTGAACCATTTGTAAGACCAAGACATCAACCATTATTAATCATCATTTACCACTATCAGCCATTATATATATATATATATCAACCATTTCTCCATTCAGAAATCCAGATTAGATATCCATATTCAATCGGTACTGGATCCATGGGGATCCGAACTATCAGGGTCCAAGAGCCGCAGCTCCAGTGCAGGTGGGATATTTTCAGATTTCTTCCAGAAGATATAGGAATATAATAGGGATCTAGGGATCTACTAGGATGCAATGATCCAACTTTCAATATGCCTTTCTTTCTCTGAAGATTCCTGTGAAAACATGTGAAAAATCCCCTTGAAGTTCATCAGTTTTGTGACCTGTGAGACACATTTTTAGTGCTTAGCCTCTGGTCTCATCAGCTCCATGGCTGGAAGATACTACAACTCTTCGCCCCTTGGGTTTTGTTCCCTGCCATCTTTGATTGCGGTATCTGAAAAATAGTTTTTGGAATGGCACTTTTGATGCATCCCCCAACCTCACCGCAAATGATTGAGTGGATGAATGCTCAGATGGAGTTCAATTGGTATCCAGAAATCACCTATGCAGCTATGCAGAATATTCGTCTATGATGCACTGAATCATCCATATTCAGATTTTGTAAGCTGTATACTCCGTTTTTTCCACTCATGTGGAATCATGGGTGTTTCCAGCATGCAAAGAGTCAGCAGGTTGTTAATCATCCTTATTTTTGCCAGCAAAATATACAGGTTTGTTATTGATAGAATTAAACACTTGGATTCAGGTATTCGCCAGCATAGTAGAAAAACACGTCAAACCTTTGAGTTCTTTATCAGCATCGGGACGCAGATGGTGGCAGTCACATGTAGTCTCCACAGGCCCAACCTAGGGAGATAGCACAAGTTCTTGAAGGATGTTGGGTTTGCACTGGGTTGACTGTTGCTGACTCAGCCCTGCAGGCAAAAAATCCGAGACTAAGAAGAAAAACAAGGAGAAGGACTGACTTAATGTGCTGATATCATTTGATGTTCAATTTGTGTTTAAGGTTCACTTCCTACATTCGCTAGGGGTTGGTCAACAAATCCATCACCTTCCCATACCTTCCCGGTGCCTCAGTAGGCCCTGGAAGGCGAGCCCCTTTCACAGAGGCTATGGAAAACCACCATGTTTGATTTGTGCAAGGCACATAATCTATAAATGCGCCATGGCTTCCATAGCAAACTTTTCAACTACCAGCGGGTAATCGTTGCCACGAACCTTACCGAACTCCTCCATGGTGCACCGTGAGGAGTTCGCTTGGATGGATTCTGAAGAAGAGGTAAAGGGAAGGGTTTGTCGATTGGGGATGGCCAAACGACTTTTATGGGTGGAGGCAAAAGAATGAAAACCTAGGGAAGCGCGCTGATATTTTGTGTGAATAGGCACAGATATCAACTAACTATCCATCGTTGGCCCAATCTCATCCAGCAGTTTGTGGCATTGATAGTTTCATTTTCAGAAAATCATAGAAAATCTAAGGGAAGGGAGCTGATTAGACATTTGTGAGTCAACTGATGAATTTCTAGTCGTTCTTATGTTAATTAGGGAGAATTTATGCCCCAAAGAGCCCCTGTTTTCAGCGGAGGATATGTTAGGTTAGCCTTGGGAGTACATCAGTGTGGGGGGATTGGAGTGGATAGCTTCTGTCCCATCCATTTCCAAACCCTTGCCTCTCGGCAAACTCACACTATGCCAAATTTCACTAAACAGCCACATCAGTATTGAACCCGCATCCTTTTGATTTGTGCAGTATTCCAATTTATTTGAGTTGTTTTGAGGTGAAAAAGCCTAAGTTTTGTTAGTGAACTGCCCCTACGGGTTTGTCCGAAAATGAAGTAGACCACAAATCCGCTGCAAAAATAATAATTGTCCCATTAATTGGGTTTTCCCAACATGTAAAAGCTAAAAATGCAAAACACTATCGAATTATGTATGATATATATATATATATATTTATGAGTATATATATATATATATTATGTTATATACAATATACATGTGCTATTATATACTCATGGCATGATTCATGAGATATGTTTCTGGGTGAAAGTCCGTCATTTCAAATGAAGTGAACCCTAAACCCAAGCCCCACGGCAGGACACTGCGCCCAAGTCTCCGAAGAAAAAGTCCAGGCGGTCAAGGTCCAGACGCTCCAAGCGCAGACGGTCGGAACGATCGTGCAGCGAGGAGCGGCGAAAAGTGATTTCTGCGGAAATCTCGAAGAAATTCAACCAGAAAAGAAAGTCCTTAACATTCCCAGATTGGGTTGCTAGTGAAAGCTCATAACATTTGGGAGATGAAAATAGGATTACGGTGATTTTTCCCATAAACCAACCCATTGAGACAAGAGATGACATTCTAATGGGATGGATTCTAACTTGCCCTGCGTTTCAGTTTGCAATGATTCCGGTGGGACATTCTAATCCTGGGGATGAGGTGTTTCATGCCATGCAACCAGTGATGCAGTTCAGTTCTTCTTTTGCACAATGAGCCTAATGAGGAGAAGCCCGTACGTGTGGAAGAGGCGCTCCTGTTCATGTGGTGTGCGGCATCGTGCGGCATCTCTCAAAGAATTGGACTCTAAAGAATGAAACCTAATTGTAAATGGAATGTGTTTGACACAGGGATTGGAACCATTTACGAAACCCAACCATGCCGCTAACCATGCCTAACTAATCCATCCTTTCCCAGATCACAGAAAGTTGGGGTGACGATCACCTTCAGCAGCAATTTGGAGTCACACTTTTTTGAATGTCTTTCTGGTCAAAATGAGGTGTCCTAAAATTGTTTATATAATAGTTAATAATACATCTAATCCATTTTAATAAGTGTTAATACATGTGAATACTAGCAATGACCAGCATCTGTGGTCACCTAAACCTTAACAATCGGTTGATAGTTAAACATGAGCACTCGATGCGTTGCCCGTTCATGTGGCCATAGATCGCTTACATCCCACCTGGGTCTGTTTGAAGATATGTTACCCCCCAAAAAAATGATGGGTGATCATCATTGTTCCCATCTTTTTGTGGTGTGGTTATCTGGTTATCCCTTCTTTTCAGTCAGACCCACCTTTGTCAGGTGCAGTCGCTCGGTCAAATGGCCAAGTTAGCGCCCCTTGCTGTGCATCGCGGGTGGGAAGTCGTCCCGCTTCGTTCTCTGATTGGGCCGAAGATTTCCCAAGTAGAGCATCGTACTGCCATAACTCGGGCTTACCCTCTGGTAACATAACTTCAATATGGGAAATCACAATTTTTAAACTTATATACTGATCTTTTTTTGGAACTTGAGGCTACCTCAGGTACTTCAGATCTGCCAGTAGGGAATTTGTAAGCCAAATTATATGGCTCTTCATTGGGGTGGCAACTACTGCTGGCAGTTGGCAGCAACAGTACGGGACGGTTTTTGTGAAGATCGCAAAGGATCCAAGTCTGGGAGGGCACAAGTTACCATCTTTTGAAGGCTTGAAGAATGGATTGATAAGGAAGATATCTAGTGATTTGGTAGATCAATTGGGGAGATTGGAAGCAGTGGGTTTATCCAAGAATTGGATTATATACCCCCAAAATTGCACTTTTCTAAACAATATGATGATAAACATTGATAAATCATGGCATTTAGGAAGTACCCTATTTTTCAGACAAACATAATGTTTGTTCTTGCGGGTGGCAGATGTGGTTTTGCAACATGCCTAATCAATGATAAGTCCTTTAAATGTTGGCAGTTTCACAGAATCATTCTGTCTTCGGTGGCACCCCAAAAACATATTGGCCATATGTTGGTTTGTTGTTTATTCTTGGATTGGTTGTACCGATTGTAACCGATGCGGTTCAGTATATTTCTTTCATTACCGAGCCGAAATACCAGCAGTCAGATTGTTAGGTCTCCCTGGATAGAGACAGAGAGACTTGGACCCCAGAGTCTGCCATTGATAGTAATACAATCCATTCAGTCTATGTACAGAATATGTTCTTTTTTTTGGTCAATTTGTTTGGCAAGTTCCTGACTGCTTCCAGGTTTAGAATCATTCCCAAATGGTATTTTATAATAGCTATAACTATTGTTGATGGTTCACGATCCAGGTTGAATGATCTAACAAAGAACATTCACAACATTCACAAGTCTATCATGAATCATTCTGTTCCCGCTGTGTCCAATCATCCACTTCTATTATTTGGTTTGCCACTATGAAACAGTGCCCCTCCAGACTAAGTTGGTGTATGTTGCCCCCAATTAGCAAATTCGATAAAGCCACCATAAACTCAACAGTGATTCAGGTATATGGAGGTTTCCTAAAATAGGGGTACCTGTACCCCTAAATCATCCATAAACCATCCATTTTTGGGTACCCCCATTTTAGGAAACCTCCATATTGATTGAGGTTATTTCAACCAACTTCACTCAAGTCCTGGGTCACCACCTTTCGACTTGGAGGCCCGACGAATCCTAACTGATTAGTAAGTGGGGTTATAATCCAGTTAAAAGTGCGTGGGATAATCATACTTGGGGGGACTTCTTAAGTAGGGTTACTAAACCACTTACGATTCACGTGATGATGCTCCAAGTACTTGCTATGTTTGTTTGGTGGGTTCCTTCCTCAAAGGCCCAGCTTACAGAAACGTCTGAAGCGCGGCGACCTACGTGCCAAAGAGTTGTGCGAGGTCCGGTGGATCTGCCACTGGGGATCCATCGAGTAGTGCTCCTGAGTTGATGAACCCATGAGTAAATAGATGGTCAACTCCATTCAAAATGGCCCATTCATAGATGAAATGATGATTCACCTGAATCATGGTGACTTGAAAATAGCTATGTTGAATTACCGGAGGGCATTATGATGCATTATGGATTGAAACCAACCATTTTATTGGTTTCCACAATGGGGATCTATATTATATTCGGGTATAGAAAGAATATGACAATGGAATATCTAACCAATGTATTGTACCCTCGTCAAAAGTTGGATTGGACTAACCCATATTGGGCGATGGTTATCAATGCACACGGGATTTATACACCCTTTTGTAAGGATTCCCATTGTGGGATGGATGGACATGGATGGCAATAAACCATATACGATGTGTTCTTTTTCTTTCTACAGTGGGACATACGGGTTTGGTGGAAAAGATCTTGCCTGCAAATAGATTGATTATGCTTGATTAATGAGCATTATCCCTACCATATATAAACGGATAGGATACATTCCTTGTTCAGACACAGCGATGTCATGGAGATATGAGCCAACAACTTTATGGGGATTGAACCAATGAAAAAATGGACTTGCTATAGTAATAGGGTAAACCAGACCCACAGACCAACAGTTTGGAGTTACTGTTCATCCAAATGGGGGTTATACCTAATCACAAACCCATTATTTGGGGATTGTTTATTCTTGTGGATTTATAAGATTTACAATTAGTAGTCTTAAAAACCTACTTGTATTATTTGGATGGTTTCAACAATCCATGTTGAAGTAAACTTGAGGATGGTTTAGTGATTCAGTCTCCCCCTTACAACATTACAAATGCTATCGCAGGCTATCCAGAAGTTGCCTCTGGAATGGTGGGGGCCCCATAGTTAGCTAAGCTGGTTTACAGCTAATACAACTCAGGTTTAAACCAAATCATTCCTGGGGGGCCGACTTCATACTGATCTGCAAATGATGAAAATGGTGACTCAACAACCCTCTAAAATGTTGCTAATAGATACATCAGATATGAGGATGTATTTAGCAAGCCTGATGAGCTTTGGGACTTTTGAACGTGGGAAAAAAGGCCATGATGGCTGGGAATCCCTATTCAACATAGCATTCTTGTCTTAGTTTTCCATATTTCAAGAATCCATTACCCTCTGGTTAATTAACATAGCCATGGAAAATCACCATTTATAATGCGTCAATCACCATAAATCATCTAAAACTGGGCCATTTTCCATGGCTATGTTAAATAACCAGAGGGTCGCCAGAGGGTAATTTCGTTGTTGTCGATGTTTCAAGCCCCACTCGTTGTAAGTATGTTTACCCTCCGGGAATCAAAGATGGCTCTTTGGAAAATCCCAATATTAAACCTCAGTGAAGGGATTTCCCAGTCAGCCATGGTTGATGACACCGCAGGGGAATCCAACTTTGACTATAGTTGGCTACATATCTCATTATCTTCCCATTCATATCCCATGAATATCCCACATCAAAGAAAAACACATTCTAGAATCAAGAAGTCAACCCATTAAAGCCCATGAATATCCCATTAATTCATATTATTTCACCACGTTTATCCCACCAACCATCCTCCAAGTTCTTGAAAAAAGGGCTCCCTCGCTGACCTCGCTTCCTCGCAGCAGGTCGTTGCCGCCCTGGTGAGATCCAAATTCTTCGATGGCCGGATCCCATGGGCGAAGGGTCAGGCGTAGGATAGGGAAAACTGGTTGAAATCGGCAAGGAAACAGCCAACATTCAGTTGTTGCGGATTCTTGGGACAGTAAACATTGTCTCATTGCTATTCAAACGCCCAAAAGGTTTGAAAGGTGATGGTGGAATTAAATCATTGAACCACCATATGTTGTTGTAAGAATGGTATCCTATACAATGGTATCCTATACAAATTATTGGTATCCCATACATTCATTAAATGGTGTCATATAAATAGCTTGTATGTTGGCTGATTGAAAAGGATGGTTTCCTATACATCTTCCATCAGGTGATCTTTTTGAGATCTTGGCCAACGAACTTCGCCGCGCGCGGGGCAGCCGAGGGAAAGAAGCGATGGGTGAAAGGTATAGAAGAGGGGTTGATGTGGTAAGAAACAGATTAAGGGATGCAAGGAGAAAGATACTGTCCAGTGAGGAGCTAAAACCGGAGCAGTTGACGTTGTCCAGCTGTGCTGCTCCTGCCTTAGGTTCAATCGGCGGTCGCTGGGTGTGGGGGCCAATATGACAGATCCAACAGGAAAAATGTGGCACAGGAGCACAAGAAATCAGACTTTCCAACACATCCAACACATCCAGCCCTGCCCAGCTGCCTAAGGTCCCAGCGAGATCATTACCACCATCGCCCAGTTGGGGGACCTCAATGCCTACAATCAGCGCGTCTTTGAGGTGCGAGCAGTGCTGCGAGCAGTGCTATGCCCAGCATGTAGTTGGGGATCGCACATTCAAAAGCCACAGAGACATCACAGTATGTTCTGACTTGTCCCACAATCACCAACGGATAGGGATTCTGATGAGGGGAGACCAGAAACCAAATATTATATAATATTATGATATATATGAGGTGTTTGGTAAGGGAAGGTTTTTCCGGGATCAGGTTCAGACTCCATGAACTATTGTCAGTTGAACTGGTTTGAAGTTGGTAATTCTTTGTTTGTTAGTTGTTGGTATTTTTTTGTGTACTACATTGTATGGTGCCATGCAGTCAATTTTGATGAGACCACTTTTGTTCACTTGGACAAGATTCATTGATGATATACACAACGAACATATCCAAACAGCGGACACAATCACGCGGCCCAATTTGATTCCTCAAACCCTATTGCCTTGCACCCGTGTCTTGAGAAGCTTTACACAGCCATGACAGATACCCTTTGGTAAACTAATAGTTCGATGTGGAAAAAAGCAACCATGAATGATCATGAATGTATATAATATATAATTGTCCGAACGAAACCATGAGTCTGAGTTTTCCATGGTTTTCCAGATTTGTTTGATTCTTTTTGTATGTTTACCCCAGGGTAGAACCTGCTGTACCATCCATAAACCATTCATGGAGGCAGCCTGTGATGCCTTGGAGCGTGAACTCAGTCGAGTTCCGGAGGCGGGAGCAAACATTGCATGGAAGAACCTCATGATTGGAGTCCCCAAAAAGGAAGAAAGCAGATATTACATCTATAATCATATATATATATACATGCAACTTATCAATAATTATCACTACTTAATTAGGACATTAAATTACTACTTATGATTACTTTTGTATATTTTTTTGTTGTTTGCGAACAAGAACAAGAAGAAGAAGAAGAAGAAGAACAACAACTACTACTACTACTACTACTACTAGTACTAGGTTAATTAGGATTTGAGGGTTCAAAATTGTGCGGCAACCTAATTAATATTTGGGAATGGAGTTTAGGATTTTTTGCCAACACAAAATGTTTCGAAGTTTTGACAGATGGGTACTGGGTATGTCTCAAAAGTGTGTTCCCCAAAATCCCATGGGTCAGAAAATCAGTTTCCCATCATTCAATGGCGATTCTATCGTATCCTCCATTTTCTGACAGACCCAAAAGCAAAAAAACCTGCGATTTACAATAGAAGTATCAATGGGGACATAGTCAATACACGTCAAATTTCACTGCCTTGGTTTGATGGAAAATTGACAAGAAACCTCTATATTTGATGGTACAAACCCATGGTTTCCACTTTCGATTTTCCCTAAATCCAATAAAAACGTGGACGTTTGAGACACCTTGGCTTTGGCAAGGCCTTGCGCCAGAAGTTGGAAGGTACCTTGCGCCGCGTCACTTGGCTGTTCCATGGGTATGACGGGGTTTTGACGGTATCACTTTCCTAGAACTGCGTTATTAACCATGGTTTACTACGGCTTTATTACCACAATACAAGATTATATTGTATTTGTGGTTTTGAAAACGTAGAATGGTTGGAAGTATGGTTCCCAACAGTTATGCTTAAAAACTAGTTACCTGAGTAACTGGGGGTAACTATTGTCAACATGCTAACTGTATGGTCATTGACCCTAGGTAATGTTATGCAACTACATGCAACTACATTATTCACATCGAAGTACATGATGACAATGTGCAATTGTTTTGTTTGCCCGGTTTTTATCTCAGTGCTTGCCCCATAGATGTCCTTCTTTCCCTGGTTGGGATGGGGAAATCATTCATGTTTAGATCGTCGTTTGGGCTGGTGCTTTGGAATCCTTGGCGATCCTTGGGGTATCTTATATTGATCATACCCTTCACAGGGGATCCAAAATTACCACCACCCAAATCAAGAGTCAAACAATGGCTCGCTGAATGTTGGCAGGAGAGTAGTTCTTGCCCACACTTGGGTAAGACCCCAGGTACCCTGTACGGTTGTTTCACATAGCCATGAAAAATTGCTAATTTTGGATGAGTTTCCCATTAAAATCTCCATTTATAGGGCATTTTCCATGGCTATATTAAATAACCAGAGGGTAGTCTAAAAAAATCACCGGGCAGTTGAGGTCAAACACACGCCTTCGGAGGATTTCCAAAAGGCCTTGAGTCAGAGGACACCTTGAAAAAAGGTTACCGAAACAGGTCACAGTGGCACAGATATGAGATGATAAGAGTTTGTCTCAAAACAGGGTGTATACCATTCTAATAGCACAAATTCCAGTGGTTATTCATCATTATTTCACTATTGAAATTCTTAGTTGGGGTGTAATTTTCCGCACTGATCCAACGATGTTCACACTGCGCAGGAGTGGGGCGAGCGACCGGCGTGCCGCCTGCCCCATGTTTTGGCACCTTGGCCTTAAATGGGAGCGCTTGCAGCCACTCCGATTACTCCAGTTTTGTATAGGTAGAGGTTACTTCCACCATGGGGTGGGAGGGATCCCATCATTGGGGATATCTTGGAGCCAGGTGTGAACAACTACCCTCTGGTAATTTAACATAGTTATTGAAAATGGCCATAGAAATAGTTGATGTTCCCATTAAAAATTGTGATTTTCCATAGCATGTAAACGTTTACCAGAGGTTACATGGTCATATTTTGCTTCTGCGGGCTATTGCAGAGACTTAGAATATGGATGGATATCGCCATCCTGCTGCTCATTTTACAGAACAGGACCACTGGCTGACTGATTTGCCTGATAGATTCAGGTATTCTTTTTGATTTTTTATCCGACCTGGGATGATCCCCATTATTGAATTGATGCCGATTGCTGAATTTTGTGGGATGGTTTGAAACCACCAAGTACTAAGCTGATGAATGATGATATTAACGGTGAGAGTCCCGAAATGGTATCTCTATGTAACCCTCAGTGCTTGCAGCCTGTGTCGAGGCGTGGGCAGTGTAAATGGGGACCGAAATGTGGCTTGGCAAAGATGTCATCTCGGCTGTCATGTGGCTGGATACCCCTGCTGGTTGATGATTGTAGTCATGTAGTAGGGATTTAAACCATCAAGATGTTGATATAGCTAATCAATGATGGTTGGAGGATGATGAGTTGGGGATTATACTGCCCTTGAATGCCCTTTATATATTGAAAAATCACAATCTATGAGCGGGCAATCCCTATCAGCCAAGAATAATCTGACAGTGCCATCCCATTTGACCACTGTAGCGCTGTAGCCATTCAACCCCTCGGTCCAAAGTGGTTCATGTACTGTTTGCAATCACAACCAAATGTTGATGAGTGCATGTTCAGCGCCCACCGTACTACTGGATTGATGATGCATGTTCATGTATTTCCTACATGTTAATGATTTCACAAGTAGATAATGGCCAGATACAATGCATAGGGATAGTTGGCCACCGGAGAGTGGGATGATGAAATGGATACACCTTGGAGCCTCCGCACAGCTGCCAGTCCAGCCAAGAATCGCTTGGAAGTTTTTCGGCGCTTTCAAGGCAGATTTTCAACCTTGAACAGAGCCTCCCTATGAAGATTATTAACATGATGTTTGGAAATGATGCCGTATATCCATTGACCGCGGTCTTTTTTTTGGTGGGTATATTGGTATTGTTGGATCCTTCTTTCCCATGATGCCTGCAGCCATCCTCCCTGGCGGCTACGAGGTAAGCTCTCGCATGATGACAATTCCTTCGAGAGCACTATAGACAGCGGGACTTGGAAGTCGGAAAGCTCAGTTGCAAAATGCTGCCGCGCTGTTGCCAAAATTCTCCTGGCGTTTTTTGTAATTGTCCTGTGGGGCTGCCCCCTGGCAATTGAAGATACCAACCAGCAAAAAACAAGTTGACAGTGGCAAGCCCTGCACGCATATGGGCAACAAGCTTTCGACGGGACGCCTGGGCCGCCGTTGGTGGTTTCAAGTATATTATGTAATATACCCTCCAGTAAATTAGCATAGACCCTGGCAGATAGGGGTTGGAAGATTAGTTTCCACTAAAAACATGGTCATGTTCAGGGTCTATCTTCATTTACCAGAGGGTATTCTGTTTCATGACCTCTCCGTACTGGGATGATGGGTGCCATTATCACTAACAACCATGCTCAATTTCAAGTATTGGTTTCTCGGTGAAATTCGAATCTGGTTGATTGTCCATCCTATTTGGATGATGGAAATCCACAAAAGTTTCGGGAGCTGAAACCACCGAAGCAGAACAGAGGTCACCATTGGCGGCCTCTCTGGAAATGATGATCAGCAGGGGTTACTATTCCAACATGGTTTCATTTTAGGTCGCTGAATTTTGGTGAATTTATGGTGAATTACTTAATTCATCTTAATTCTACCCGGAAATACCCAGACTATCGAAGTGCTGCGATGCTTCGCTTTCCGTGTCAAGTCATTGCCATCCTTTTGCGGCTTTTCTTCAGTCCCGACAAAATTGTGGTTTCTGATGTTTCTGAAATATGCTAAGCCTGCTAAGCCACCTTCAATGACCAGCAAGGCCTCCCAGTATGAGCGGCGGCAAGAGCGTGGGCTTCAAGCAATCGGCTGACCTGTTCAAAGCTGACAGGCGGGAGGAAGTGAAAACGAACTACGGGGTGACTGCAAGAGACTTGATAGACTTGCAATGACTTGCATGTGATATTGGTCATTAATATTGATGGACCAATCATGAGGATAGAATGGAACTAGCAATGGTAATGTTGATATAAAGGAAGTGTGTGACCTGTTCTATGTTGAATTCGCAGCTTCTGTTGATTCTGGGCAGCAGCCATGCAACCGGTCTCTGACTGCGTACAAGATCTGGTGAATGTTGGCAGCTTTGACTACCTTCGCAAATTCTTTGCAAGCTGTTCCATATGTTCTTTCGTATTAGGTAAACCTCCATTAAGAACAGAGCAAAGATGAAGGGAACGCATTCCCAAATGTCTCATGGCGATTGTGGCTGAACACATGTTCCATGGAGGATATACTGGACACACCGACACACCGTATAGTAACAGTAGGATACGTTTGACAATGCATGTTTTTGCCAGAAAAAGGAGATACTGTATATAGACTTCCCAGTTGTGAATTAGGTTTTTAACCCATCTAACATGTTCAAACATCATCCAAGTAATTTAACATTTAACTAATTATAGTTTACCAAAGTGGTTTAATTACATCTTCTAACATCATCCAAGTGATGCAACGTCAAAGTGATTATAGTTTACCAGTTTACCATAGACCCAATCGTAATTGGAGCGATGTTCACAGCCAACGATTGCACCAGGTGTGGCGCTTTGTGGTGAGGCCAAGAGGGTCACGACTTTTGGGTCAGGTGACTTGCTTGGGGACAAGCCACTATAATAAGCTGAATACATATTGTAATAAATAATATATATATATATATATAGTGGGTAAAATTCTATGAATGTAACATCTATTAGTAATATGATACTATAGTATACTATAGTATATTGATGATAGATAATGATATATAGTAATACTATTGATATCTATTAATGCTAACATATTAGTGTAATGATATGAATAACTTTGACAGTAACTTTGACAGGAACAATGACGATGATACATGACAATAAGATACACTAGTGATATTGATACGAGTAATGTTATTATGTGATAATATGAAAAAAAGTCTATAACTATGATGATAATGATAATGATATGATGAGAGTACCATTAGTACTAATAACAATAGTAAAAGTCATCATCATCCGGAACAGCAGTAGCAACATGATTGCATTTTTTTTTATCTCCCTGGCACCACTATGGTTTGGCACCTCATGTTCATTCCATGCTTCACAATCCTTTTTCCCATGATGTAGCCATATATCGGAGGTGAATCCCACATTTTCAGATCTTCCCGAGTATGTTGCACGACTCAGTTTCGAGACGCGTGTCGCAAGGACCACATCACAACCGCTGCCCGCTGCGACTGGCCGCAACATTGGCCGCGGCTGAAAAGAGCGACACCACCAGTGGTCACCAGGTCTCATGTATGGAGAGAGTCCAGCAACGAATGGAACCACTTATAATTGAAACGTACTAAGATTGGAGATAATTATAACAGCATATGTTTGGAACAATTATAGTTATAGTTGTAGATAGAATTACATACGATTACCAATTTTCAACTAAAGCATACTATAGTTGATTTCAATATCACTATAACAGTTGAGTTACCTTCCTCTTTTTTCATGATCCCTACCTGGAGATTTGACCTTGAGATTTGGATACGTCACAACAGAGACCCCAAGGCCATTGAGACAAACTGGTGACTTCACCGCCAGGTCTGTTGACTTGTAGCAATAATTTGAAATTGTGAGGGAAACCAAAGGTTCCTTTCAAATACCCTCTGGTAAACAGCCACATAACTATGGGAAATCACTATTTTCAATGGGACAATCCACTATAGATGGTCATTTTCAATAGCTATGTTAGTTTACCGGAGGGTATAAGCTCTAACCACCAGATTTCTTTGGAAATTTGAAGTGTCCATGATGGACTGATATTGGAGGCAACATTTTTACCTGAGAGTTGATGTATGCTGACTACTTTTAGTAATCAGTTGTATAGTATGTGCGGGCATCCTCCCAGGTTTTGTGACCGCTCACCAAACAAGATGGGACCCCTTGACCAACTTTGTGTAGTCTGCTGAGATTTCCATCCGGCAATTCTTCACAAACACTATGGCAAATGGCCATGCCTAGATGATCTACCTATCAGACATGGTGATTTTCCGTGTAGGTCACTACCAGAGGGTTTCATGTTGCACGGCCACAAGATGGTGCCCCTCACTACTCTGGGTTTGTGGTAGAGATATAAGATCTATTCATTGTTCTTTATAAAGGTCATGAACCATAAACGCACCATCTTGTACCAGCCAACATCCAAAAAAGTTTGATGGCATGCCAGAATCATATTCATATATATTCACATATAACCTTTAGTCAGTGATCTGATAGTTTGGTTTTTGAAAGCAATATATAGTTGTTGTTTTTTGTTTTTTGAAAACATTATTTTCCGGATGTTGATTATTTTGCTTTGCAATTGTTTTCTCCAAACTGAAGTGATGTTGCAGTGCACTGCATTTCGCTTTTTGCAAAATAGATCAAAATAGATCTGTTAAATGCAATGCTCTGAGTCTGGTTTCTTCCAGTGGCACAATGTTTCAACCAACAGTCTTTACAACATGCTTTTCGATTTTGTATTTCACCACCTTCACGGTGGCAACAACAATCGTTGGCACAGATGAGGACAGCCATGTGTGGCTTGCTTGTCAGAGGTGCAAATATGTATAAATATGCACAAACAGGAGGCATGTGAAGGTCACAGTATGGCTGCTGCGTCGACGCGGCAGTGTACTGCACAATCACTTCACTTTGGAGGAACAACTGCGAAACAAACTCAAAAACATGCTGCAAGTTTTTGCTTTCCAAAAAGCATGAAACTATTACCTTCAAAAAACAAACCACATCTTCAACGGCTAGAGATATATATGTATTGTTCAAAGCACATACATACATATACTATGTGTATATATATATATATACAAAACATATATATACACTTAACCCTTGATCCAGTTTTATCGGATTACATCAGGATCCCCTTATTTTGTTCACGTCATTCATCATAGCAGGTAGCGGCTGCACGACGCAGGGGACCTTGGAGATCTTTTAGTTGCGGGATGGGACTTTGGAGGAGACAAGATCATCGTGCCATGGTCAAACAAGGAGTGGGACTGGGTGAGTCAACTCGATGGCTAGGTTAATCCTCTATTTTTTTTGGGCGATTTCAATAGAAATATGTACTACCCAACTAAGATTTTGTTGCAGGGTATTTATGATTGGCAACATGGACACACTGAACACTGAACCAACCAGGATCAAGGGTTGGATGATAATATACCAGGATATACCCAGTCCTTGGAGGATGGTCATCAATTAAGGTTACATATATCCACTGCAAGGAATCCCATTCACGATGGTGGGATGACCCTACTCTTTATTTGGGGACGTGTTGCCCATGTCCGCATGAATTTCGTTGGTTTCCACCAAATGTTGTTGCACGGAAAGAAAAGAATGGCGAAAGTGCAGCGCATCCGGGCGATTTGTGTTTGTTGACATGGGGCTACCCCCAAATATATGGTTGGTAATGGAAAATCCTTTTGAAATAGATGATTTGGGGGTACCCCCATTCTACCACATGCCGTTTGACACAGTGTGAGTCATCTTTGAAACAATTAGACTACTGACTATGCGAGAGGTTGAGTCCATGAGCATATACGTTCCATCCCAGGATTACCCCAGATGTGGCCAGAAACCACCATGGCAGAGCCCCAAACCAATGGTTCTTAGAACGAAAAAGGAGACAAATCCACATGCAAATTCTGTTGGTGAAAACCTACCATTCGGTTTTGATACAGACTTACTTGACTGAAGAAAACAAAATGTGTTTTATGTTTAAACGTGTTTTAACCATAGAAATGGATCAACAAATGGGATGATCATTCCCAATGACTAATCATGGCATGGGCCGCCGAAAAACCACCACTACGCTGCTTTTGGTTGGCACATTGAGCATACCAAACAACATGATGAGAGAGATCATAAACCTCCCTATGATTCTGGTCAATGGCAGGATTATGTCTATAGTCTATAGTCCAAACATGTTACCATCGATAGACCACAATTCAGCACCGAAGAGAGTATGTTCATGCATTCTCTATTCGTATGAGCACGGGCTCTTCAACCAACAGGGTTCAGACGCTTTATCGATGGCCTACAGACCCTGAAATGATACCACCATATCCCACATGTAGCACACTTTCCAAGCATTTAGAGATGAGTAGACGATGGAGACAGCATATGGAATCCGCTTGCGGCGTCTTGGTCACACTGTGCCATCCCTGCATGTCCCATGAAACTTGACGACCCCGGCAGGCATGGGGGCTGGGCCATGGGGCAAGGGAACTATGGAATTGGAATTGTAGGGTTGGGTTGACACATTTGTTTTTGTTTTTTAGTCATGGTCACCTTCATCTAACTGTTGATTCTAGCTGCACTTCATGGTATACCATGCTTATTTTGGATGGTGCACCATGAAATACCACAACATCATGCATCTTAAGATATCCCTCCACCTTGTAACCGTGACCAACCGCATTATTCGTCATTAGTGTTACTGCTGGTTTCGTACCACCCTTTGTTGCACACCGCTGCAGCATTGGAGGGACACTGTGGCCACATATTTTGCAATTCAAAAGATTCAAATGGAGGTTTCCCAAAATAGAGGTACCTCCAAATCATCCATTTTATGGTGTATAAACCATCCATTTTGGGGTATCCCTTTTGTTTTTTTCTGGTTTGCCCAGATTATTGGGGTTTGCCTACCTTTCCAGATAGACAACCCTTCAGACTCGAATATGGGTGGTTCCATAGATGGGAGTACCCCAAAATGGATAGTTTATAAGGGAAATCCTATGAAAATGAATGGACGACCATTTTAGGAAACTTTCCTCGAAATGGTTGAGAGTTGGGATGATCTTTGCCGACATGTTTCTGGTAGATTTGCCCACATATATCTCGTTTCTGTCAAAGATTCTGTTGAGACAATCTCCAATATTTGCTGGTAATATTGCTGTAGGTAAGCCCTGATTGTGGTTCCTAATTTTTCCTGATTGTTTCTTCAGCCAACCCAATCTAAACCCCATTTTTGTCGCTTAGAATCCCGTTAGAAGGCCTTTAAAGTCCATAAACAACTGAGATGTCCAAAAATATAGGAACTCGATGTAGCTCCAAAATCTATGGTCTATTAATGTCTATTATCATATCATTCTTCGCCACTCAAATGGCAATTGTCAGGGCAATCCCCTATTTTGGACAGACCCAAATGAAATTGAATTGCTTTGAATTAGCTATATATGCCACAGCATGATCTCATTCACCAGATGTCCTCATCCTTGCTGGTTTTAGTCCCCATGTTTCTTGGTTGTCCCCACTATTACATCACCCTGAAAATCTCCCTGGAAATCACCATAAAGTCAGGAAGTCCAGCAAAGACCATGACGGAGGCTGCAGCGATCAGGGGTGGGCTGAGTGAAGTATGGGGATTTAACCAACCAAAGATGTGGATTTAACCAGCAGAAATGGAAGCTTCACCAACAAAAAAATGGAATTTGTCCAACAGAAATGGTTATGTCATGGGAGTATCATAGGTGGTAGAATGGAGAGAATCGGGATATAGTGGGTATGTAACGATTTATCAATGGGATGTTGGTTGATACATGTTAATACCTCCTGGCAATCACACATGGCTAGCTGGGAAATCCCCGAACTACATGGAGGTTCCTTGCTGCAAAAATCATCAAAGTAAATGGTGCATTGTCCAGCAAGCCATGGAGCTAGGTGAAAATCTAGAATTGTCGGTGAATTAGCGGAATTATGTCCAAAAGAACATATCGTTGAAACTGTTGAACCAACTGTTCAACGGGATTTGATTATCATGAATGATCCAAATCCCATTCTCTTGGAACAGTTTGTCCAGTTGGTGTTTGTTGGGCTTTTTGTTTTTTTAGTTTGCCATTCTGATGATCTGATTGCTGAGTAGACTAACCCAACAAGCAAAACCATGTGGGGCCCGGCCCAACCGAATGGACTGGGCTGGCAATGGCAATGATCACCAGAGATGGGAGGCTGAAACTGGTGTATCAATGGCAATGCTCATGCCTATTATGATGATCAAGTGGATTTTGGCGTACCCTAGTATCAGACACACTGCGTCCATATATGTCCAATCAACATTGCTGTCTTGGGCGAAGAAGCTCCAAGGTTGAAGCTCTGTAGAGCACAAAGAGTGCCTCTATTTGACAGGATTTATTCTTAGTTGTTTGCAGGGGATGTGATTTATATCACGTGTCACTTGTCACATCACCCTCTGAAATCGAGGAGGCCAATCTGTTGGGTGTTAGCAATCATAGCAATTGATAGTGGGCAGTAATTTCAAATCAAAACGGTGTTTTCTACAATCTTTCTCCGCAGTCTGGATGATTCCGTGTGTTTTCGTCAACCGTCAACCTCCCTTTGGGGATGGTTTGAAGCGGCCGAGTCGAAACGTGTACAAAGTCATCGGCCGAACATTTACTGAATCCTTGGGAAGTGTCGATATACGGAGGTTTCCTAAAATAGGGGTACCCCCAAATCATCCACTTCAATAGGATTTTCCATTATAAACCATCCATTTTTTGGTACCCCCATTTTAGGAAACCTCCATATGTCGATCCCATCCCCCTAATTTCATCATTGCCCTGATATTCACCCGCCCAGTGATTCGATGTAACGCTAAACCAGGCAGCTTTGTTGAGTGGTTCAGCCACCAAATTGAAGCGTAGTCGATGAATGTCGATGATTTGAGGGCCCCATTTGTTTGACCATGACCATAGAAGCATTCATGTACCCTCTAGGGATGAACAATCGACAGGGTCAACACCTATGAAATGACCATATGACTGGGGCATAAACATCCATTAACCATCTATTCTAGGGTATCTAGGCCAGGGTTTCAACTCATAGCCATTGAATTCGTGGTGCTTTTGGGGTTCGCCTCGCCCAGGGTCTGCGCCCCTCACGTGTCAGCCTGCGTGAGGTGAAGCTTGCGCCGGTGCAGATCGGAGTAAAGACACACTTGACATGGTAGCTAATAGATGCTAATAGTACAATCTGGGGCGCCCTAGATAGCTAAGTTGGTTTATAACATCCAATAACTATGGTTTATGCTGCTTATAACTATAGTTAACGGGGTTTATAAAGCAACTTATAACTGGGAGGCCCACATTGTATGATGTTCGTATATGTTCGTGATATTTTTTTTTGTTATATGATAGTAGTAATCCCAATTACTATCCAGTTATGTGATTCATGGGATATTTGTGGATAGTAATTGGGATGACACATCTGCACAGTGAATTTAATATTGAATGGAGCTGCAATCGCGGAGTTCCCAAACTTGAGTGCAATGGACATGGTCGATGGACCGATTTTCACCTATAGATACCGTAGATAAACCTAGCAAGTATGGAAATCACCCACTTATAGACGATTTTCCAACTAAAACCTCCATGATTCAGGGATTTCCAATTTTTACATTTGATTCCCGGAGGGTACTAGTCACGCCAGTTCCTCTGCCTTTGCGAGTTACCATTCCGTCCTGTGATGTTGGGCCAGACCCACACCCAGGTAGAGAGGGGATGCAGATTTATTCACCAGTTGCACTCTTGCCTTTCAAGTACACTTTGTTAATCTTTGTTATGTGGATCATTCTATATCATTCTCAACGGATCCAAGATAGCAGCCAAAGAACCGATTTGAACAGTAAAACTTAGATGATTTACTGTAGCACTTAAGAACTCTATTCATTCTTCACTGTACACTCATTGGTATTTCGTTGTACACCTGATGAACCACGAAGAAAATACCCTATAGTTTGGTTATTATGAAATTGGTAGTTGTATCATCAAAAATCATTTGGATTATGATAACCAATCAGAGTGGGTGAATTTGGGATGATAGGCCCATCACTCCCCGTCGCCAGGAAGGGCGCACAACTTTCCTGGCCGATGCCCGGGTGCTCAGCCGTGGCGGTTTGCTGGCCGTTTTGGGGTGATGCGAATCACCGCACGAAATGAATCACAGATGGCAACGGGAAATTCCCCAGAAATGGAGGTTTCAATGGGAAAAGACCATGGGAAACCATGAGAAAAGAATGTTTATAGCTGGGAAAATCGTCCATAGATGTGCATTTTCCTCTTCCATTGCCATGTGTTATACATCCGGAGGGTGTGGTGTACGCTTCATTGCTGATATATCCATTCACTGACTTTCATATGAACCATGGTCCAAACTTTAGCAAACTGCCCTGTTGTTTGGGAATGGTCATCAATCAATTAAGATCTACTAAAAGGTAAAAATAAGGATTCCCAGTAGTAGTGAGGTGACAATATCCCACATACCATGCAATTTGATCATGGCACATGCTCACCAAAACCACAATGATTTGGACTTTGGAACTCCGTGTTTCTATGTTGAAGCTCAAAGTGTCCAGCCTTTCATGACTGCAAAACATTAATGATTCGGGAAAGGAACGGAAGTTGGTGATCCAAGCCTCCAGTACCTGTTTATTTTTCCGCAAATTCATTCAACCTGTTGAACATGGTTTCAAAAAACCTTCAACATTCTCATGATTTTCTATGAATCTCAGTGGGTGTCCTGATTTTCCTACTTAGGTGTGACCAGAAGAATCGGCAAGTTCTGCTTGGAATCACTGGTGTATACCCCACTATGTCCGAGTTTTAGGTGTATAGCCCACTTACTTGGAGTATCTGGAGGATCATTCCAGTGCTTAGTCACCGTGGTATAGTAAGTTCCCATTTCCTAGGCTTCTCCCTTTTTCAACTGAGTTAATTGGACAAATGCATCCCACTTACCACTTATTAGTGATCATTGGTGTCAGGAAATCTCACTTTTTGTTGGTTCAGTCCCATTTTTGCTGATTAATCCGTTCACCGCAATATTAAAATAACCCTCAGAAACCATTTTCAAAAAACAAATCCAAGCATCTTTTGGACCATTTAAGGGTGTGTTGAAAATGAAGAGGGAATGAGATAAATTAATAGTGATAGTAAGTCATAGTCAATAGAATAAGAACTAACAGTGAGACTACTTACTAGTATATTATGATACACAAGTATAGATATACGTAGTGGTCTTAACTATAGTATCCATATAATATATCTAATTATACACAAATATAGGTTGCTAACTATTAGCAGATCATAGTGTCACAATTATCACTAGTACTATTGGTAGCATGATCCTCCAGGACAATCGCAACAGCGCCATGCGCTTCCGCTCACGCACGCGGAGCAGTAGCGCTGAGGAGGTTGAGGTGCAGGGAAGACTTGAGGTGACAGCAACTTGAACATGGCTGCAATGTGGGGCCCTCAGCTATGTTTGTTGCTTCAAAAAAACACCATTAACTATAAGTTCCACAAATCATAACTATTGAAGTTATTAACCAACTTAGCTGTCCTAAAAGGGGGCCCCACATTGTATGACGGCTAAGTGTGGACAATTGATGAAAATTGCCTACCTATACCTGGTTTACCATGAGAACCACGGCAAAACTACCCAGCGCCAGCGGCTCAAGAGCAGTGCCAGGCCATGCCTTTTGCGCGCGAGTTGGGCTTGATCCAAGATCACGACGAATATGCGCCCGAAGAATGGCCCGAAAGCCGGCCTGGGGAGATCCCCATCCGCAGGCCGGCTTGTGATGATCTCCGTGGTCGACCACTGTGGTGAACACAGGGGAAGCCATTCAAGAAAAAAGAATAAGAATACACATTCACATTCTAACTAATATATTACATCTAATTATGCATATGTGATACAAGTTAGACAGAGTATAAGTTATATAAATTGGAATAGATGGTATAGTAATAGTAGTGAACGTATTGCTGTACCCACGTGCTTCATCAGACTTCAAGTTGGGTGAAGTGTTGCCTTTTCGCCAGCTCCTTGCACCAGTGGTCCCATGGTTCAGGCTCTCATACCCGGTGATGCAATGGCTGCATCAGCAAGGGCTGTTGATGACAGGCTGCAATCGGAGTTCATGCGTGTGGATGATGTGTTTTAATGACCGTAGTTTCGGCGTTGCCAAAATGGCGATATTGTTATTATGAGTATTGTATGCTATTGTCACTTGATATGGTTTGACTAGATATTATATCGAATATATTATACATATAATTATTGCTCTTATATAATGTAATACTATATCTATGTATATATATATATATACACGTATATGCGTATAGGTGCAAAGGCAACTAAGTCGAACTTCCCACTTTCGACTGCAAGACTATTTGCAATTTGTGGAATATCCATTTATATAATTTTCCCTTGCCAAAGTGATACCGGTTGGAGATTGCCGCAATTGCTGAATTGGACCATGGACATAGGTAGGTGCGTCTGCAAATTGGGTAATTGGAGTTGCAGTTCCACTGAACAAGTTGGTATACGGGCACAATTGTTGGGGGCCAGTTTCATGTTCAGTTGGATATACTTTTGGATCCTCAATTGCCTGGGTTGATAGGTTTTGATCCAAAAAGCATCATATGTAATATATACATATAGTTAATTATATATTATACATAAGACACATATTTGATATAGTGACCATAGGAATATTGGGATGAATTGTAATGAAGAAATGATGTAAGAACTATCGACCAGTCCTATATTAATCTTTGCTTGACTTATAATGACTTCATGTCGTGACGTCAATTTTAAAATCATCAATACATATATACATATATATATATATAATACATTAATATGTGAAGATACACAATCTATAGATGTATACTACGTATACCTACACTTAGGCCATGTTGGGGGTAATTGTCGGCTAATGTATACACCACATATGGAGAATTTGGGATTGTTTGAAAGGCAGTTCAACTATCCCTGATAAATCATAGTTGCTAGTTATTCTAGTTACAAATAGTTAAAAACAAATTTAATTACCTACCATAAATCACCGATCAAGCCACATGTTTTTTTTAAATCACTCGCATCCCTACCTTGTACCATCAGTTGACAGGCTGGGAGAAGTATCCCCACCTCGTCTTGGATTTCTCGGACGACTTATTCAGCTTGGCCACCATGCAGCCTTTGGACTTCCGCTGGCGTTCCTCGAGCTCCGTTATTTAGGGGGGGACATCTGGGAGAACCAAAATCATGGGGTATAGCAAATCCCATGTAGAGAGAAAATTGTCCGAAAGTTATGGAGGACACATCATGTATAACATCCTGGAAGACATGTTCTATCTTTATGGGGACCTGGTGAATTTCCTGATCCTTCTACTGGATCGGATGATAAGGCTGATGTGATCGATGACACCTTCCGTTTGACCATACCCCAAAAACGAGACACAGAGGATCGATCAGTCGAAGGTTGTCGAGACCCTGATGACTTCAGTTGAAGCCTTCTTTTGTCCTGGAAATAGCTAGGCTCTTCATGCTCCGATCATTCCAAAGGTTGAGTCTTCAGCGGGCACCTGCAGATGAAAAAAAAACGGTTGGGGATTTACGCCGCCAAAGCTGACCTGGAGCATGGGTAGGATGCGGTGCATCCTCAGCAATTGCCGCCGTGATTCCTCTACGCTGTGAAGCATGTGATGCTGAAGAGGACTTGAAGGCGAAAGGACTTTATCAGCAGAGTTGGTATCTTGAGATATATCAATCTCTCAGATCCTGGAAGCTAATATGGCTATGAGTCAGTACCCACGAATCCATTTTCAGGGCTTTGAAATAAGATGAACACTTGGCTAATTATACCATAGATTTCGGTGTGAAAACCGGGGTACAGAAGTTTTGATTGTAGACATTTGAGGGTAAGCCCAAGAGGCTGTTTTAACGAGAAGCAGGTTGTTAAGAAACGTCGTTGTGACAAAGAGTTGCTGTGCACAACCTCTGGGGTGGGTGATTTTTCATGCTTTATTGACAAGCGTAAAGGGTATGACAGGTATTGGGCCATCATCAAATGGTCACTAACAGCCATCATCTCCAACAATTTTTGGTGAGGCACAGAGGCACAGCACAAAATTGTTTCCAGCTGAAGCGGTAGCTTGAGCTGGAAGATGTTCACGGATCATCATGGAATGGTTTGAGTAACTGGGATGATCCACTTGGCTCTAAGTGGTTGGAGAAAGAGGGTCCACTGGGTCCGCCAAGTCCAAAGATTGGTTGTGGGTCAAAAGAAGCCCACAATAGCTGCAACATATCATAGGTTTTTGTCCAACCCCAAGCGTTGGTTGGGATATCATGGTTTTCTGATCACTTTCACCTCAAAGATCATAGTAGAGAAACCACCAGGGGTGGTTCCCCAGATTCTTGTTGTTGACCTTTCCCACGAAGATCATATGCACTCAGTGGCTAGGCTGTCGCATTACCAATTTTGATGATCATCCACGTGGTAAGACCATGTGAATCCATCCATTTGGATATATTATAATGACTTCACTGCGACATCACTTGAAATGATGACAACTGAAGGGAACAACATCCCTAAATGGAAGAAGTCTTCTGGTGAATTTTATCCAGGCCCATCTACAAGGTGAAGACCCACCATATACCCGTGGAGATTTTTCAACCATAGAGGTTCCTAAGTCCAGCTCTATGCCCAGGTCTTAAGCCGCAACCATAAAATCATAAAGTGAAGTTCCAACCATGGAGATTCAACCCACCCCCCAAAGCTATCGAAAGGTGAAGCCAATAATAAGATATGATATGGGCTTCTGAAGGACATTGAAGAACTTATTCACCACCAAGAACAACGATACTTACCCTCTGGTAATTAGCTATTGAAAATGGACATTGAAATACTGGATTTTCCCATTAAAAATGGTGATTTCCCATAGTTATGTTAGTTTACCAGAGGGTAGAGCTTGTTACAGTACCCATCTATTGTTCAAGAATTGGGGAGGTTGGCTTGGGCTTCTCCTTGGAGGATCACTCCAATAAAAAGACTTCTGGTGAGTCAAGAATTCCGAAGCTGATCTCATCTATAAATGGGTTATAACTATGGTTATAAACCTCTTATTACATATAATTACTTATATATATATACATATATTGTGATTATATGTATATATATATATGTGTATATAGAAACATCAATTGTGAGATGTTGGGTTATGATATGATATATATCTGATGGTCACTTCATACAACTGTGTTTTTTTTTGATAACCTTTCTGTGTAAGTCTCTATCACTGTGGGTGCTGAGGCCGCAAAGAGGGCGAAGACAGATCCCCGGGCCCCGGTGCGCGCATGCAACGGAGGCCTCAGGACATCGGGTACCAGCCAGCCTGGTGGTACCTGCAAGGCTCAACGAAGTGGGTTTGTAACTGGGTGAATTACGGGCCATAGTGATTCGAAATGATTATAACTTAGTGGAACTGTAGTATTAGAACATATTATGACATTTACTAAAAGTTACTAAAACTATTTTTTGATTGGTAATGAACTACCAACTCATAACTAGGAGATTATCAAGTGGATAATCATTCCATGGTTCCGGAATATTTATCAACAAATATTGGTGTACGTCATCTCGATGTAAAACCAATCCTGTTGAAGCTGCATGGGATGAAAAACGGGGAAGCTGTTTGGCCTACCTTGATATCTCAAAATACTCAAAATACTTCATCAAAACAGGCAAAGGTACCACAAATCTAGGCAGCATATATTGTAGACAAATTGAGGATGTAGCTGTATCATAGTGTATTTGGGGGGTCTTAAATTTGGGGATCCCCAAGTCACCATGGGTTTCAATATTGAAACGGTCTAATGACTTGGATGATTAGGGGGTACTCCTATTTTGGGAAACCTCCATATATGTATATACATATGATTTTATAGATCTCCAATGTTTGTTCCGTTAATTCAATCCCATGATGAGTCAGCGGCCGTTTTCAGGAGCTGGAGCTGATCGTGGGAAAACTGAAGACCCTGAAACTGGCGACTTGATCTGCAGTCCGCAGGCTTGTGGTATCCAAAAAGATAGAACCTGCAGATGTTCAACCATGCTCAACTTCTATTTGTTTTTTTGGGGTATTATAGTCTTTGATATTTCATTGACATATGATATGTTTTATTGTAGAGGCAAGCACATACATAGATAGTTGTATCATAGACATCCATCCCTACCGACTATGGCATGAATGGTGCTGGTGTATGCACGCCATGGATGATCTTTGTTTCTCTATACTAGACATATCCACCAGCAGCAGGGCTAGTAGAAGCAACAAAGTTGCGAACCATTGTTTCCAAGAATGAGAAGTGTTCAAAACCCCTGTTGATTATACTACCCCCTTTATATGATAGATTACAATAGGGATTCTGATAGTCCAATGGGGGAGTCCCTATGAATCAACCAGTATGATGGAATATGTTTCTTGAGTCAACGATCTGAAATGTGACACTTGCGGCAGCAACCTTGCGGGAAATCCGGATGGGGCAAACAAAAGTCTCCACCAGGATTCTGCCTTTACTACTTTCCAAAGGTGAATACATGAAGAATGGCTGCTTGATGGTTTAGACAATTCTTACTGTACGTGCCATCCTTTTTAGGGATGATGATGATGATGATGATGATGATGATGATGATGATGATGGTGATGGTGATGGTGATGGTGATGGTGATGGTGATGGTGATGGTGATGGTGATGATATGATGATTCTCATTGACTATAGTATGTTTCTTAGTGCAGATGAAACATGAAACCATTAATCACACAATATCATTGGAGTGGTTTGATTAAGGGAAAATCTACAGGAAACCATGTTTGGTAAATGTTCCATTGAACCAATCCAATGAACCAATCCAAAAAAAACTGCGCTACAGTGACTACAGTTGTGCATTTCCTTCCCTACTTTCATCACTCTTCCGGGACCACGCATCACATGGCCATTTTTCTTGGTCGAAATGATGCAAAACCCACATGGCACCCATGGGATTTTCCAATGACTCTGGCTCGGCCTATCATTGGATTGGTTTAAGAGAAAATCTACAGGAAACCATTGATTTTCCCATGAAATATAGGGGTTTCTTGTAAATGTTCCCATTAAGCAATCCAACGAGCCTAGGACAACAACAAGTTGAGGGACTCTGACTTCGACCCCGCCAAAGATGTGGGGATTGCCAGCAGCGCCTTCGCAAGTCTCAGGCACCGATGGGGGGATTTATGGGGGATTTTTGTTTCGAACAGAAAATGTCGATTCCATATACAGTATTTATAGATTTAGTAGGATTCAACTATATTTAACTAGCAACAGTTCCATATAGATATAGATTTAATGGGATTTAACTAACAACAGATGGATATTTGAAGGAGATTCATCGATATTGTAATGGGATATAGCTTCTAACTTAATGTTTGTAAAGCATAGAAAGCAACAACGCACCATCCATAGTGTGATGGTTTATACCACCTATTTATGGTAAACTTCGAAATGGTTTGCTATTGCTTCGCTCAAATTATGGAAGTTCCATCATTCTTAAGTATGCTATACTAGTTTTGAATTATCATCGTCATACTAATAGGGTGTAAACCAGATTGAATATGAGTTCTATCATGATTTATCTAAACTATGTTTGGTCAGTGAAATATATAATATATATATATACATATGTGTATATATATATATGATTTTATACATATATTATATGTATGTCATTCGCCCAGGGGTGTCCCATCCGACTGCATGACCTGCAGGACTTTGAGCCTCAGCAAGAACTTGTTGGTCTATCCCATCATCGTGCTTCCACGCCTCAAGGTGCAGAGAAAAACAGGTGGATCCCCTGCTGTAAACTGGGGGGTCAAGCCATTTAAGACCCCGGGGACCCCAGATTGGAATGTCTATTTTTAGTATTAACCATCCAATTGGTGGGGTATTTGACCCATACCTAACTAACATAGATGTGGGAAAACCCACCATTTGTAGATCATTGTTGGAACTGGAGACCATGGGTGAAAGCCACATCTATGTTAGTTTACCCTGGGGTGTCTTCAAAAAAGAGCTAGAATTGGATAGATATAGGTTGATTAGATGATGTGAGATTTTATTCCTTGACAAAGATGTCATGAGACGATTGGCAGGATCCGACAGAAGGAATCAAAAGGACATTTAATGGGACTCTTCGATGGATGAACATGGAAAAGAAAGACTCATGAAAACATGACATTTCATAGTTCTGCACAATATTTGCGGTTTGATCCTTGCTGATCCTGTCGGCATGCATCTACACACCCAAATTGGCTTGTCCATAAATGCGGTATACTCTACATTTTTTGGACATACTCTTAGCATATTATTGGTTATATACCCCAGCATGTCCACTACGAAGTCTCCCGGAGGGGGGAGGCCCTTCTGGGCCCAAAAATTCTATTTGCAACAGGAGCTGGACCTGTCTCACAATCGATTGATCCAGGCAGGGCGTGCAAGACTGGGGCTGTTTGGAGGTTTGTAAGTGGGGAATACGCACATAGTGGGTATATACAAGTCAGTGAATTGTATAACTGCAATTGTTCAATCCTCAAAATCCCCCTATGTTTGATGGTTCCATCCCACTTTCGGAAATCTGCCCTTGCCACCCGTCAGGTGCCAGTTCTCAGCGGCTTGGCACAGCTGGAGACATTGAACCTGTCGCATAACAAGATCGAAGAATTGGTGCCTTGGAATCAGATCATCAGAAATTGGGACTGAGGGGGAAAATGTTCAGGGCCCTCTTTCTGGATTTCATTGGGATTTCGGATTTGGGATTTGGAATTGGGATTTCATCCTGTGGGGTGAGAAGGGATCGGTTGACCCTTTTTGGTGAGGTTTTGAAGGTTTTCACCATCATAAATATGGGGAATACAGTTGATAGAACTGATGATTGATGGTTGATGATCAATTCCGGGGTTATGAAATCCCCTGGTTTAATCTGGTTTAGCAACTACGTATAGTACGGCTGCTAGTAGGGCTTGTTATGAACCATGATTGGAATTCAAACCATTTGGCTCCAAACTCTTCTCAAATAGTATTTGGAGCACTAGGGAAAGTATGGGAAAATTGTTGGATTCAAACAGCGAATCATTAATTAGAACCATGAGAGTCATAAATTCATGGAAACTGAAAGAACATATTTATATAAGGTTGGTTATTTCATGCATTCAATAAGAATGCATGTTAAGCCGGACTAGTCAGAATTTAGGTGGACGGATTCCCCCAAACCTTAGTGAGTTGGGTCAATATGCAATGAACATCAATGAACATGGGAATTCAGCACAAATTGAAGATCCCTCACATATCCAACATAATTATGCTATATTATATATATACATACATATACACATGATAATATATGATATCCCCACATGTTTCCATCATTTCCAGGATGTTAAATTTGAATCATCAGATCACCTCACCAGGTCACCGAAGTTGAACTGGGGGAACTGGTAGCCGCTACGCAGGATCCAAAATCCTTCCGGGACGGCAAAGCTTCGAACCTTCGGTCCTTGGATCTTCGTTTTAACAGGCGGTCGTGTTGGGGTTGGGGATTGGTCGAGGTGAGGTGAGGGGTAGTGGCCAGGTAGTTTTTGAATTTGAGACCTTAGACGGAGAAATTCGGATCTTGAGAATGTACATGAATTTAGAATTTAAGATCTTTGCATAGGCCTTTACAAATAAATTGTGGGTGGATGAAATGCTTCTGGTCCCTAAAAATGGGGTCCCGGCGCCCTCCAGAGCGGACCAGGCTTCACATGCGGTGGTCTTTGGGGGAAATCATCCATTTCATGGCCTTCAACTTGGAGTGTCTTGTTTTTTCCATAGATATTGGTGAGGACTATTGCGTTGATTACCAACATACTGTACCTAGATTTATCCATCGATTGAGATATAAATGCTCTGGGGGTAGATCCCCATGTAATCATGTATATGTATCGGTGTTTTGTTTGTAGAATCATCGGAGGCATATCTAGGCATCTAGGCAATTTTAGGACATTGTCCCCCTTTTTAGGTGATGAACTATGTGTGAGACCATTAGTTTGTGTTTTTAAAGTCTTAAAAACCAAATCGTAACCAACGATGCAACTTGATCATCCCGACCGCTCCGCCAGACTTCAAGTCTTTCCCAAAGATTTGCATGGCGCCTGGGCAGAAAAAAACAACATGATAAGGTGGCTGGTTGGTTGCCCAACCAACAAGAAGGGGTTTTATCAAGCAAGATGCAGGAGAACGGTAGTGAATAAACGCGGCGATTTGTATGGTAATGTGTTTCAAATGTTTATTGAGTATGAGATGGACAAGGAATGTGCGAGGGACGCTGCTGATCTATGGCAAGTTGTCCAAAGTCAGCAGCCAATGACAGCAGCTGCTGCAGGGTGTTGTAGTTCTGCCGAAAGAGTGCTTGGAAATTGATTTTGACCACATGTTGCTGAGTGTGTATACATATATATAAATAAATATACAATTGTAATTAAATTATATACATGGTTTAGATGATGGCTAGATCTTGAACTGATGCAACACTAGGTGTAGAAACACTTTTGAAGTTGAAGGTGTGCAACAGGTGCCACGGGCTTGATGCCATGATGGGACCCTACTATTTTTATGCTGGGTAATACTCCACATTAGCTTCAAATTACTTCCAATTGTGGGTATATATATATATATTACATCACTAATTATTTGACCAGTGTTCTGAGATCAATGATAGTTGGGCTAGTGAAAAATTCAACTCAGTTTGGAGGGTCCTTGGTATTCCTTGATCCTCATATTTTTCGACATACACATCTCCATGCGTTATATTAAACTGTATTCTATCATTTGTGTGTTTTCACATCACGTGGTATTCTATGAATCTTCGCTTGGGATGACATAAGATGACCACCCGGAAGATCAGCTGATTCAAAACCAAGGAGTTTTCGACGAATTTGCGCGCTCAAGTCAGCCACTTGTTGGCAAAAGCAGACAAGGGATGAAAAGGGTGTCTTTCCAACAAAATGTGTTGTCTTGAGGGAACCATCATGGGAAACTCACGTCTTGTCGGCTTAAAAATAGTTACAAGGGGGAAAAACGCATCTACAGTAAAAGCGCTTGTTTCATTTCAACCCGGGAAGGTTGCTTTGGATACGCACTAGGGTTTTCTTATAGGTGCCCCCAAAAAAAGTGCCCCAAAAAGTGTGAGAGTTGGATGATGTCTCATCCATAATTTCCAGGTTTCCAACTGTTCTATCTGGATAAGATATGACCACGTCACCACCACGCCAGAAAAGATTATGGTTGGCAAGGGCCACTATCCCCAAATAGCCGAACTTTTCAGGCTCCTGAATTATCATCATTTATCATTAAACCAGATATTTATTTTCATAATCCATAACATATCCCGGTTAAATCCCATCATATAATAGTTCCTTTTCAAATCCTCATCAAAAATGCTTAGAATGAGTTCTCCAGATCTCGCATTTGGTGATTTCGGCTACCATCCTCACCATCCGCACCACCCGCAGGATGCACACCCTGCGCCTCTCGCAGAACCCCTTCTGTTGCACCTGGGCGGGATGTGGACGCCATGGCCCATTTAGTTCGATGAGAAATATATCCCGTTAAGATATCTTAAATTGGTGATGTCCCCATGATTTGTCTCAAAACGGGGACACACTTTTTAGGTGTTTGTTTCATGAGGGCAATGATGCTCGGCCATGGAATTTGATTCCCCATGTCGAGACAGCCCAAGTATTCCCATGACACGAGGGAGCACTGATGTCGAGGCATTTTTCCTGAATACCACATGTTGGCCGCCCTCAGCATGCCGCGTCTCCTGGCTTTAGGGACTTGGGGCCAGAGGACTGAACTAGCTCACAGGACTTATATTATGGTTTTTGATGGTTTTTGTGGTGCTTGATCAATTTTAACATGATAACCCATCTCATCCCAGTCAAAGGGTCTACTTCCTAATCATGGATGGTTTTTGTATCCTCGGGTGCGTACTCAAACATGGCTTGCTGGAAAATCAGCCAGCTATAGTTGATGCCCGTGGCCAGTTTGGGGATTTCCCTACCAAAGGGTACCAAAGGGTACCAACCAATATTTCATTAGTATCCCACCAATATTCCACTATCCCGCTATATTCCCATATAAAACCAATTCTTTGCCATTTTTTCCTACAGCTTTCCAGGCAACACTTCCATTTTTATCCGGGATTTCCCAGCGGGCCATGGCTGATGACCCCTGGTCCCAGGCCTCCGCAGCCTGGACAAAGTGACCTTGACAGGGCACTGGCGCAGCGAACTTCTGCGCTATGGCCACAGTTTCTTCGGCATGGCCGTGTCCAACTACGTGCCTTGGCGAAGCGCCGTGCACCCGGGTGGGGTCGGAATGAGATTCGAATTTTCAAGGGTCGTGGTTTGTTTAAAGGGTAGAGTCATGCAACCGTTTGACCCTCCGTTTGTACCCATAATACTTTCACCATGCTTGAGGGGTATTTGGAGGGTCTATATATGTAAACACCTTTTAGTGATGACAAGTGGGATTTGGGGTACTGACAATTGGAATCTTTCAAGATGTTTTTTTTCCTAATCTGACTGGGCAAGTTTTTGGAAGTTGGAAGCTGTTCAGGTAGGAGAGATGCAAGCCTTGCTGCCTTGGAAATGTGATGTTTTTTTGGCTTGGTGGTTTCAAGTCAATTAAGGTGCATAATGTGTTCGGCATGGATGAACACCACCACCAGTGTCGTCTTTTGCAGGATACCGCACTCAGCATGATTTTTTGAACGTTAACGCGGATTGGTTTGGGTCCTCAATGCTTCAAAAACACCCACTTGTTAACTGTCCATCCTTAAAAAATGGGATGTTTATCTCATTGTTTTGTTTCTACTATCCACATGTATAAATATCTACCGGATCGGTTAAAACATGTCAAAACCAGTTACCAGTTACCAGCACTTCAGAGCTTCACCTTATTCCGCGAGGTCACCGGAGATGGAAAGCTCTTGGTTTCTCGGATCGCACTTGGGCGATGTTTCCGGCGGTAACCTAGGCATGTCAGTGGCTAGTAAGCCGCTCGCCTGGTTTCTGTATTCGAGATAGTTTGGGAATATACTGATGATACTCAGGGATCCGGAAGAAGAAATAATCCTCCTAACATTCAAATAAATCTACAAAATGGTACAGTACCCGAAATGGATCTACTAAACCAGGATTTCTAGATATTTCTAGGGGATTAGTCAGTAATTATTAGGAGGAAGGGACTAACACCATCCCCAACATGTTTTTTTTTGCATACCCCTATTGAGGAACATTTAGAATAGCCCCAAATGGTTGACAATGGGGGGAGTATGATTGTGGATCCACCTTTATTGTGGCCACCCAAACCATAGACCCAGATAGTTTGGGGATGTTTGGGGTGACCGGATGGGTTTATCATGTGGTTTCCCCCGATTATCAAACTATGCGACAGCAAGCAAACGCAGCGTTGGAACTCAGATCTCGATTCGAAAGCGGCAGGTGGTGTTTCACACGAGCTGCGGACACGGTATAAGGCCATTTTGGCTAAGCGGATGGATGGTTGATATCGACGGTTTGTGGCGGCCCTGTAGAGGTGCGATAGCGGTGGCCGCTATGGGTTTCCGGAACAGAAATGCAACTCTTGCGAGGCCTGAATGAGTGTGCAGTGCAAGCTGGGGCATCAATTGAGCAACTGGCCATTGGAAGTAGGAAGCATGCACCAAATGGAAATTTGTCTTCAGACATTGAACAAACATTCCTAGGACTGACACGGTTTCTTGCTTTTTCTTGGGTCTTAGGATTTTTTTCCACGCTCACATTTGAGTGTCATATGCATGAATATGCATGAATTATTAGTTGAATTATGTTCTTGTCGGATCATTCTGTGGATCAATTCCTGGAATGATCACGTGCTGGTCGTATCAAAGCCCCATACTGCAGCTGTTTTTTTTTTCCTTAAACAACTTTGAGCACAACTCCCCATAACATATCTTTCGGATGATCATGAGCATGCTATGGATTTATTCTATAGCATACTCCATTCTGCTAGTCTTTTGAAACCCCAACTGTCTTGTCTGAAGGACCTCCCCAGGGAATTTGCATAGTATAATATAGTAATTATAGTATAATATAGTATAATAGTATTCTAAGATGTTTTAAGAGATGTGTTGTTGAAACTTGATAAGTTCCAGCCATAGAAGTGGGACGATGATCCCAGTTGTCCTATTTCTGAGGTGGGGGTCTATCCCAAACTACCATGACTCTCTATCCTGAGGAATCATGGTAGACCAAAGTTGGAGAATCTCTATGATCATACCAGATGCCCCCCCCCCTATCTTTCTTGATTTATAAACCCCGTTATAGCCGTTCTCACTTGTTAGCTGTAGTTGTATCCCCCATAAACCCTATAATTGGCCAAATTATGAACCAACTTAGCTATCCTAAACTGCGGCCCCGCCTTATGCATAGAGCACTCTATCGCTGGCCTTGCTTTGAGAGCCAAGGAAAGCGTGAATTCTGTGAGGCTGGCTGGGTGTTGGTAAAAAGATGTAGAAAGGCAAGTCCTGAGGCAGGTGAAATTATGTGAAACGTATTACGCTCCCGCAAATTGTCCCATAGATGTGGAAATGCACCATGTTTTGATAGGTGATCATCTATACATGGTCCATGGCTTCCACATCGATTGGACAGTTTACCACGGGATAGGTTTTGTTTGGTTGATGAAAATCCAGACGGCTCAGACACTGTGTTTTGATTGCCTGGCCATCCATTTATAGACTACTGCATGTTTCCTGCTAGAAAGGGAATTTCCAATCTACCTACTGAGAACCCAAAGGATACATATATAATTAATCAGTTTATTAAGACATTTGGAGATCCATTTTTTTTTTGTTCATAGTTGAACTATGATTCTCAGAGGGTGATCTTCCCAATCCAAAATTCTAACCTTGATTCTTAATCATACGTTGGATTGATAATGTAAAGCAAGAGGCTTGCAAATCCAAATCATGATAGATCATGTTTTTCCCAATTCCCCCTTGAAATTGCCGCAATGTACTGGCAATTGCGGCAAAAGAAGGGAAGCCGAATGCAGGTCTTTTCCAGATTCCGCCGCCGAACCTTTGCCTGAGGTGCGGAAGCTTTGAAGTGTCGGAGGTGTTGGCGGGATAGACACATATATTTGTTTTACAACCAGTACCAAATACTCATGATCATAGTGTTGTTACATTGCATGTGTATATGTGTATATACATATATACACTGCAGCTGTATATATATATATATATATATGTATATACATATGTGTATAGATACATCTATACTCATTAGTGTTCCTTTAGATATACCTATGTATATATAATACAGAAGTATACACATCATCATTATGTTGATTAATGTCATAGATGATAGATGCTAACATTGCATTGCATTGCTGCATTACGTTGCACTGCTTTACATAACATTACATTGCATAAATTGTATTGTACAATAATATTTTACATATTATTATGTTATTTTTTTAAGTTATCGGAAAAACAACTTGCTTGTTTGTTTGGTATCAAAGACTATATAGACTACATGTGCAAGACCAGCCATAGATATCTTAGTTGTGCGAGTTTCCCACATGCCTCCCTGACTTCATCCAGATCCGTGCCTCGTTGATCAGAACTGACAGTGGGGAGATCCGCAGTCAGGTGAATCGGTTGCTTCAATTGAAGCTGGGTGTGGAGGTGTCATCCATGGACAAAGCCAGAGCTACTTGGTTATTGATGTCAACTCTGCGGGCGTTGAGTGTAGGATTCTTATCGAAAGGCACGGGAGTTGTTGCCAACGATAACAAAACAATCAACAGAAACAAAACCCGTTTTTTTTCTAAGCAAGGAGTTGGCTCACTCAAGTCAGAAGAATGCTTGGTTTCGCGGAGAAAGGGGGTTGCATTGATCAAAAAAGGGGTTGAAGTGACAACGAGGGTGGGTTCCCCTCCAGAAACCAGCATAGCTATTGAAAATGGGCCCTGTTTATCTCTTATTTATAGATGATTTAGCTATCAAGCCTATTATGATTTTCCTAATACCTAACCTACCATATCGAGTGATTTTTGTTTCCAAACAGCTGATGTAGCCACCAGCAGGGCAGCCTTGGATGGCCATATCGTTTGCATAGCAATGGAAAACCACCAGTCTCAAAAGATAACTGAGCTATGAAGGGTACATTTTCCATAGCTCTCGAAGTTTCCTGGATATACTAGTGTGATCTAATGTGGTAAACAGTAAATCATCACCGATATTGCCATCGACATCAATGGGTGTTAAAATGTAATCATATGTCATCCCAAACGGTAGGTTTATGGCATGTTTACTGCATTTAACCATATCATGTTGGGTTGCCCAGGATTGGAGTGCAGTTTCGTGAAGTGCATTTTGGGGGCGCAATGGGTTGGATATTAGATAAGTCATCCCCATTATCAATATATATTGATATGAATTGTTAGTTCATGTAAGAGGCATAATCATGGGGTTATAACCTCCACGTTGGGATACAAGATGATACAACCCTTATAACTATGGTTATATTATGTTATATTTTGATATCCAATTGTAACTGCAACTGCACCCGCATGATGGGTTGATCCTTTCTGAATGACAAGCAAAGTGATATGATGTCGCCACGGGCGAATTGGCATCCGAACAAAATGCCCATGTTGTAAGATCGAATCTGATACAAGAATGAAGTTGTGTAATCTTTGTGGCACTGAAAAAGAATCTTCAACTTGGGGCCATATCCAACCAGGGATTTGGGTGTGCGGAGCGGTACAGTGGTGACCGAGCGGTGCAGATGCAGTCTTCTACTTCCCGGGTTCGGAATGATTCACTGCAACCTACCCTCTGGTCATGAAACCATGGCAATGGAAAATACCTCATTCATAGATGATCTTCCGAAAAACCTCCATTCATAGCGGATGTTCAATTGCTATGTTTGATTACCAGGGGGTATATACATCGTTGGGTTGGTCTGAAAATCAGCTACCCCAATATTCAATGGTTGAATAAGTGTTATCATGTCCCCATGATCACTAAACATGCAACATTTTGGAGGGTAAATCCATGTAAATCCCATATTTTCAGACCCAGCCATATCTTTGGTGGCGGGTCCGCTTAGCTTGGCATGCTCAGGTGTTTTTCCTCCAAGACAGCAGCTTGGCTTTCTTGCTTCGTTGGAAGGGACAATCAGAAGGGTGGACAGGTTTTGCCCTACTGATGTGGTAAACTGACATAGATCATGTCGCCAAGTTTATATAACATATGATATCCAGTGTTTTTCGATTTCAAAGATGGAAAATGTGCTTCATCATACATCATATATCACATTAAATTTCTTGCACCTTGTATCTCTTTTGCTTTAGGGCGATACATTCAATCCACTTGACTTCTTGTATCCAGTTGAAAGACAATTGGCCGGAATCCCATCTGATGTTGGGGCCCAACCCGCTGATGGTGGCAGTATCTTGCACTCACCACTTGCAGAGTTGGGCAAAACCGAGCTGACAGAGAGACACTCATAAATCTGCAGGAATCAAGTTCTGCTTTGGACAATCAACCATGCGCATCATTTATATGGCTATGACTCAAAATTATGGTACCAAAAATGGTCATTGTTAATGGTAAATTAAGATCAACCAACCAATTATAGGGTTAATAATTTTGAACCATAGCCATATATGAATTTCTAAGTCTAATGATTTTCTCATCAAATGTAAGGACTGATCACCGTGATTCCCAGATCAAATCGGTATTACAGCGCGTTCGGCATCTGTGGCACGTCCCGCGACATGCAAGAGGAGCTGGCTCTGACATGGCCATTAATGACAGGAAGACTTGGGAGGAGATCTGGGAGACTGTGCTTGGGAAAGAGTTTCACCATCCATTCTTGAGACTGATGAGAATGTGCTCTCTCGACATTCTCAGAAGGATGGCTTGCAACGGAGCCATGCGCTGCTCTCTCTGAATTGATCTCGAAAAATCCAAGGCTGGGGAGTTGTTTTTCAGCATTTCGGAAAGTTCTTTGCATTGAGTTCGAAGTCACCTGTGATGAAGAGAGGCAAAGGTGCAGGCCTTCCCAGTTGGAGCTCCACTTGGGTGTCAGCAACCCATTTGGGTTTTTGTATTTAACAGAACAGTTCCGGGCATATTGCCTTGAATAAACAAAACACGTGTGCTCCAAGATTTTCCCCAAAACCATGTTGGTTGATTGTAACCAATGCGCAAGAAACACAATGACAACATATTTGCTTTGTGATGTTGCTCAACTTGGTCACAAGTGTTGTGCGCAGTACCAGTGGTCTTTGGGCAACTTGGGGATGTTCTATCAGGACCCCAAAATCATCCGATATTGGTCATGTTCAAACGGGAAATCAACGATTTTGGGGTCCACTGTTCAACAACACCCCTGTCGGACATTGAACTTTTGTGGGATACCTCGACGCACTTGTGCTTTCTGGACTTCCGAAGCGCCAAGGGCTACCAGCCGCATGATTCCTGCAATCCAGTCGTGAGGAATTGACAACAGTATGGTATGGATTATGAAGCCATCAGCTGGCCATGGATATTGATTTCTGTAGTTGATAAATGGTGAAAACCCAAGACTAAGCCAGGGATAATGCATAGGAGAACCATGATAAGTCGTCCACGCTTTGGATCACTAAGGAGTAGAGGACTTGGCCGGTGAAGTCAAGGATAGAGAGAGGATTGCAGACAACGGCGGCTCGCATCTGATTTCAGCCCGATGTTCTTCAAAGTATATTGAAATATCAAAACTGGGTACAGCAAGCATCCAAAAAGGGGACTACTGGCGCAAGCGACCAAAAATGGGTTTGTCCTGTGCCAAATGTTTTTGTTGCACCCCCACACATCTGCCAAACTTGTTTACTTGAACACACAAAGTTGGGACTTTCCTCCCTTTTTCGGACACCTGTTCATTCCAACACAACTGGGAAATGTTGATAAGAAATATGTGGATATACATTAATTATCTTTATACTATAAGTATGACGATACTTTAGATGTAGAACATACATGAAAACACATGTATTCCAATCAATCAATTGGACACAATGTGGGTATAACAATGCCATGAACCAGCCATTTGGGAATGGTTGGAATCCTGCCAGGTGGCCTGGGAGTAGGACACCCGGGACGTGTCCGCAGGAGGATATGAATTTTTGATGACGATGATTGTTGTGATTACTATGATTGTAATATGTTTTTCATCTATAAATAATATATATATATACACATAATTCTACGTATATATATATATAGTATCATTATCTATTATTGTTATTTAGATTTTGATATGTTTATTATAATGGTGATTGGGTTAGGATCATGATTTGAATTCGCCATTGTGGCTATGATTATTCTTTGCACATGAACATGTATATGGAGATATGGTTGGTAGAAATCCCGGATGGAAGTTGATTTCCTTTTGGGGATGGCAGGCCCCTTGTTCGAACGTGAGTAGCTCGAAAAAAAAAAAAAAAACATGAAATACAAATCCAGTTGCTAGGGCCCATCATGAGAATTTAGATTCTTATTTTTGATTCATTAGAACTATCACTAGTGGTGAACGAAGGGAGCTGTGAGCTGAGCTATGGGTATCCATACTCCCCATTCAATTGGCAGCCAGTTGGAGTTAAGAGTTTCCCAACCCCATGATGGGGAATCCCCAGGTTTTTTTGGTGAAACATGTCCAGTTCCGGTTAACATGCTGGTATCGTTTTGGTTAATTTCTGCACATAGATACAGTATCAATGTAACAAACATGCACGTAGCACATGGGTTTCAAACAAGGGCACCAAAGGGCACCAATAAACTCTCTGAATGGGTCTTTGTTTTTGTGTTGTCCCAGCGCATTTTGATTGTATATACAGTAGTTATGAGCAATTCCCACAATATCGTTGCTTCTTAATCTTATCAATTATGATGTCATGCATTAGTGAATTACTGTATTATCCCATTGATTGTAATATGTTGTTTTTCCATTTATTGTAAAGCCCTCCATTATTGTACCATGGATTTCTTTGATGCTATCATGTGTTTATCATTATGATAACATATGATAACATTTAATTCATTCTTATCCCATTGATTGATTTGCTATGAATGATATCCCTTTGATTGTACTGCGATTAGTAGGCGATTAGTTATCCCATTTATTCTTATCCTATCAAACATCATACCAGGAAATTGTTGTGCCATGAATTGCTATAGAACTCATCACCCTCTGGTGATTTAACGTACCAGTGGAAAATCCCAACGTATGATAGGTAAAACATCTATAAGTGAGCGATTTTCTATAGCTATACCATAGCTATATCGCATTCCCAAAGGGTATATTCCCAGATCAATTGCCCCGCGTTGCGGTCTCCGCTGGCGGAGACCGCAGTTCAAAAAGCCTCCAGGAGTGTCGCGGAAAACGATCCAGCGCTCTCGAATGGCCACCACTGAACAGGTGACCCCCAAATCATCCAACATGTGTTTGTTCAATGGGAAACCAGTGGTTTTGGGGTACTGTAGCCCAAATGTAAAACACACCAAGATAATCCAATATATGTTTTTTAATAATAGCCAACTAACATTTGGGTGCAGTCTTCTAAAGCATACTCCATTGGAATTATACTGGGCTCGACCGTGGTAACCAACCCAAATAGGACAAGAATTGACAGAATCAACCAATAATGTGAATGTACAAGAAGCAAGACATGACTTGCTTTCAATCATAGAACAGTGGATGCAATGAAACGACTTGGGCAAACGCCGCACTCAACACCAATCGTTCAACTTCTTGAGGGATCTTTGGGTGTAATTTTGAGAATTCGCCAAACACTCTGGGCACAACTCCCGCGGGCAAAGAGGAACCACCAGTATACAATTATATACCTTATACATCCTTATACTAGCACTTCTCACTCGTTGCAACATCGAGTAACATGTGGTTTGTTGCTTGCAATCGCAGTCCCTTTACATTTTGTTGCTTCATATTCGTCCAGCCATGCCTTATTGACTAGAATCTTATTCATCACGATGTTTGGTTGGTTGTGGTTGTAACATATCAAAATGTCTATCCGTGTGATCCACATATCACACTTCATACTTGTGCTCCTGAATTTGTTTTGTTGGTTACGACCCATATGCAACATTAGTTGGGTATATTCCTGTGTTTTGCGTCGCATAATTCCAACCTTGGGTTTGCACCGTCGCCCCGAACAGACGTTTACCCTGCATTTACCATTTAGAAAGGCTATGTTTTGTAGCTGATATAACATGTTTATCATATATATATATATACATTCCCAGATATTCGCAGCGATCTCGATCTTTTCTAGTATCTCCAGGCTCCAGGATCGATCGTGGTACCCTTCTTTTCTTTGCATCAAAGCCAAGCTTGCTGTATCAAAATTTTCCCTCCCCACTTGCCCCTTTGTTGATAGATTTTCCCATGTTTGTTGGTCTCTTATCTGCAAGTTTCAATTTGCCTTTTTTCCAATTGAAAACTGAATTTTGCCGTCGATAGAGCATATGGGGGACCTCCGTTAAGGAATCCCCCATGGTTGATTTTTTTCTTTGCTCCATTATTGGCTGTCCAAGTATCAGGCTTGAATTCCCAACTAGCCAAACCCAGTGTTGTTCACATTGCAACCCCAATTGCTGGTTCGTTGTTGTCAAACCCAGCATGATAATATATATATATATATACACATGTATATATAATACGTATCCCGCAAATGTTGAGTTTGATTTTTGATTTCCTGCAAGGGTATCGGACAAATTAGAACATGGTTGATAAGTACCTGATTTCATGGCCCCGTTGAATAATATAAGTACCTGATTTCATGGCCCCGTTGAAATCCCTACCTGCTTGGCTGATATTAGGACTGCCTTGTCTTCTGACCATCATGTCGTACTTTATGTTAATTACGCCAAAAATATGCTTGATTCGAGAGACAGCTAAGACCCAAAAAATAAATAAATGTCGAATGTTATGGGTACGGTGTAATCCATATGATATAATATTCCCATTCATTATATTTCCATATACCGATTCCTTGGGGGGGTTCTCCCTTTCTTGTTGATTAAACAGACATGTATAAATCCCCCCCAAAAAAACAATAAACCCCACTCCCACATGTCTCTGGTTGCAAAATCCACCTAAACCTCTCTCCATTAATCTCCCACAATCTCCCCATTCTATCCAAACAAAGAAAAGACATATAGTACCCCCTAAATAAGATATCAACAGCATGTAAAATCCCATTTCAATGTGTGGGAAACTGAAGTTGTTCTCCCCTGTCCTTCTTTGGGTGGTGTTACCCTCCGGTAATCAAACGTGGCAATTGCAAATCCCCTATAAATGGAGGTTTATAGCTGAGAAAATTCCATATAAATGGTGGATTTTTCCATTGCCATGTTTGATTACCAGAGGGTACTACAAGTAAATTGCTGCTGAAATACCACCAGCACCAGGAGATTCCGCTCTTGAGCTCCATGACTTCAGAGTTGGACTCGGCCATTGCGGGGCACACGCCGCTTGGAATACGCTTAACTGCAACGGGGCCGGGCAGGTGAATGGGATGGTGGATTTTTAGATAGTTGGCTAGTGAAGGCCATGGATTTCCATGGATTCCCATGGTTATGTTAGTCTGCTGGAAAGCGAAAACAACAAGTGAGTGACGTGAATATGAAGGACACAATTGACATGGACAAGAAAACAAATTGGGATGAAGGTACGAATCAACAGAACATGAACATGAGGAAGAAGTTCAAGGGAAAAGTAGCAACAAAGTTTCAATATATAGGAAGTAGATTTTCTAGTAGATGCAGGTGAAGCAACTAGTGACCCATTCTGTACAGATAAAACATGTTTTGTTGAAGCACTGCTGACCGAGTGTTTCTGGGATTCTTCAACTGAGTCCATTGTATACCAATAGAATAGATCCAAATTATGAGAGGGTCTAAGCCTATTTATATCTATTTATTGTTTGTTTTGTGCATCCAGTTCTTTAACGTGCGCCAAACCAATTGACTGGGTGGGTGTACCACAGATTGGCTTGTCATTCTTGCTTGCAATGGCAGTGGTTTTAAAACTCGAGCTTATATATTTTGTTGCTGCCATGTGGATTGATTGAAAGCACTTGTTGATCCTGTTGTCCTATCAGCATGCTTAGTACTTTCCTGGTGTTATTGGGTTAGTTGTGCGATTTCGTGATTCTAGCCCTGGGTTGGTTTCCATGTGTGTAGGTTTATATCCGTGTTGAGTATATTCCCGTGTCATAGGTTTCCGGATTGGTGGTTTCGCATTTCACATATGATGTTCCTATTTCCATTTCCAGAGATAGGACTTTCCTATACTTTCCTAGTTTTGAGGGGAAATGAAATCTTGGAGACAAGACAAACCAACACTACCAACCCTGCAGCCAAAAATACTTTTTTTGTTGCACGGTATCCAAAATTGACCATGATTTAGCCATGATTTCATCAATTTGTCTGTCTGATGAATCTGATGAATCACTTGGTGCTCTCAGGCTGATCATCAACTCCTCCACCATCGTTTTCCAGCACCTGGGAGCGGAACAGCGCTGCAGTCGGCAGTGTTGGATGGGTAGAATGCAGTGAAATCATCTCCACTTGTAGGGATATAACATGATATGTAAACACCCTGTCAATATATATACTGTGTATACTGTATATATATATATGTGTGTGTGTGTGATGTGTTATGTATATATATATATATATATTTGTGAATATATACATACAATCAGAACTGGAACTGTAACCCACAATGGGAAAAAGATTGGTGCAATATGTTCACATTCCAAATACTTGAAACATATGGTGATCATTGCAGTTTTGCTCAACTGGGATTTGCAATCTATGGGAATCAAGTCCTCGCTGAGCATGTGTTTGAGTATTTGATTTTTGCTGTAATCCTCCGAGAAATCTACTGATTACAGCCATGGCGTTAGAGCCATTTCTCCATACAACGGTTGCTCAATGTATCACGTTGACATACTTTTACAATCTAGTTTGTATAGGACACGACCAGTACAGACCATTACATATTTTTTACCATTGAAGGTTTGAATATTGCAAATTCGCAGATTTTTTTTTGGTTAAACAAAAACTGTGCTCAATCTCGAAGCCATTTAGGTTTGGCCTGGAGACTGGATGCCCCCAAATGAACTGGTTAATGATCTCATCTTGTTGGTTCATGTTGGTTATATATAAACATGTATTTATGTATCCCATGAATATGTCATGAATATCAGCAAAACCTTCCATTCAAAATCCTAGATCCACTTTTTTAAAATCTCCAGTTTCCCCATTTTGTGAGAAGATATAACAAGTGGAGATCTAGTATCTCAGAATATATTTATGAGAAGATATGTTCTTGGGTTTTTTAAATCTCCAGTTTCCCCATAAATCTCCAGTATGTTCCCAAGATATCCCCCGCACCTGGCACCTGGGACTCAGGAAAGCCAGTCACCTGGCCTCACTGGCTGCGGATCGGGTGGAAGCCATGTCCGGGTGCCCGGGTGGATCCCTAAGGGACGGGATGTTGTTTTTGTGTAGTGGGCCATGGGTTATTTCATGAGCGCCATGGGATATAGATGCCCTTATGTTGATGGGTTTTTGAAGTAGATATTCCAAAGTGATTATTGCGGATTATGAACTCAGCCATTTTAGGGAAGCCGTTCTCAACCAACTAGTATAATGAGATGGGATAGGGTTTTTTTACTTAATGTTTCTGGTTCATGAGATGTTTTTAACCATCAACATATGGGTTTTAAGCACTAGAAATTGGGATAATAGTTGATGAATCATGGTTGGCTGATGATCAGTGGGTTACAGTACTCTTTGCATATTGGGGATTATCATAATCCATGAATTGGGAATCTCATTTGATCCAACCAGCACACAGTGAACTTAACCAACCAGTATAGATCAGAATGACAGAGGGTTTGGAGCAATGCTCTGGGTTGTTTATGGAAGTGTCCCTTGATAGTTGAATTTAGGCATGGCATATCACCAGTCTACTAGGTTACGGCCTCCATGGCAGATCATAGATGGATTCGGAATACAACCAATTATGGTATATCCCAATACATCCCACGGTTGATGGATTGCCGCCAGATCTAGATGGACTATACTACACACTGTCTTTTCGGATGGGGTAAACACCACTGTTAAACTTGTTAAAACTTTTCAGGCTGGGGATGAACTAAGACAGAAACCCATGCGATGGTATAGTTTGTTGTTGTTTTCTCTGAACATGTAGATCAACTTCAGCAATTTTCAGCTAAGAACATGGTTGTGTTGATCGAAGATTCGCTATGCCAAATGGCCACATGAAAGGGTGAAGTCAATGGATCAGGGATGCTTGGACTTTGACAAAGAAGCGGCAGAGTTTGCTTGGAAAATATGTAGTGTCAGTCAGGTGTTTTTTCTCCTATGGGGGTCACCAGAAAGGAGGCTTTGACAAAGCTTTGGAACAATTTGGAACATGTTTTGGTGTTTGGGAATCGCAAGCTGGGAGATTTGGGAGCTGTTTGCCTACAACGTGAGGAAACAGGGCGAAGAACCAGCCAACGAGCTGGGCAATCAACCTCCCAGAATGACCCCCAGCTCCGCCGAAAGCCAATCATCAGAATTGGGCATTTTGCACAATGGGAAGTCAATTGGTTTAAATTTTAAACAAAAACTGATGGACTGACAAGAATTTATTTCCATGGAAACAACTTTAAGTAAGTCTCCAGAGATGTGTGTTTCTCCAAGCCAATGTTCATCCTTGGAAAACCACATTGGAAAACAGCAACAGCCTTTGTGGCGATGGAGGATCCGGCTGCACGCCTTGGTTTTAATCGTATCACTGACTGAGGTTTGACGACATCAAAGTCAAGATGAATGTCAAGACAGGCATTCCGTTCGACCGGTGGCTGGGGGGGGTACACTTCTTGAACCTCTGGCAACAGGAAAAACCCAAGAAAATCGCCATAGCCAGTAAATGGACAAAACTGTCAACTGTTTGGCCGCCACAAACTGATGATTGTTTGTACTGTAACAATTGAGTTGATCAACCTTGGGGAATCCCTTGCTGAACAAAAATCATCAGCTTTATGCAGCTCAGACAGCTGAACCTCAGTGTTTCCCAATTCTCAACGGCCATGTCAGTTCGATTTAAAACAATCTTCCCTGGGAAGATGATGCCCAAGAAATCCCAAGAACATTTCTATGTAGTTTTCGAATGGAATTTCGAAGCACAAGTGCCACCCCAGGGCTGAGTCAGGCAAGATGGATCCACATTTGCTACGCGTGGCCCGTGAAGATGCCTCCAAGACTTTCGCGGATGCTCGGCGTTGCTGCAGCTGGCGCAGCCGGTTAAACTTTAAAAATTGTGGTTTCTTAATATGGGGGTACCCCAAAGCCATTGGTTTTCCCAATAAAGTTTAATGATGTCGGAGTCCGCAATTTCAGGACACCCCCAAATGCGATGATTTATAATAATATAGTTAATCCAGCCAACAACAAAGTGAAGATGTAAACATCATTTGAGGACATAAGCTTCTATTTGACTGGTTGGTCATTTGACATATTTCTTCTATGTTGAAGCTGAAGGAGCTTCATCCACCCACTATGTGTTTAGTGGGGTGGTTCAACCAGCAGGCAGCAAAGGACCATTGGCACCATGAACATGTTCTCACCCATTTGTGGGAAGGGTCATTACCCTCTGGTAATTTAACATAGCTATTGAAATGGCCATTTATAGTGGATTTTCCCATTAGTTTACCAGAGGGTATTGAGTAGATTACTTTGGACTTGAATCATCTCCAATGCCGCGACACGCGTCAGGAACAGGTTTGCATGCTCGCGGAGAGGCATCCAGATCTCCGCAGCATTCTGATCAGCTCCCTGGTGATGTGGTTATTCGGGATATGCCAAGATGGGAAGATACTCTCTTGAACTTGAGAGGCTGAGGAATATGAACTTGAGATAGTCCCGGAAGATCCATGAAGTGTTCCAGATGCAAAGATACTCTCTTGAACTTGAGATAGTTCCTGAAGATCCATGAAGTGTTCCGAAATGCTTGAAATGTGGCTTACTTAAATACTACATTATAATGCATTCAAACAACTACCTGCACCCCCCATGTACACCCAGATCTTGAGCCCAGATCTACCTGGTGGTTCACCACAGCAAATTCGTTAGTGTATCCATTATAGATCTATATAGATCTTGATCTATCCATTGTTTAAAGTCCATATTGATCTAAATATTGTATGGATAAGATAGATATCATCATATATTATCCATGATATACATAGTATAGACAAGATCTATCCAGTATTTATCAATATTTATGATATATTTTCTAAAGTCCACCCATGCCTTAGCTGAGGAACCTTGGCCAAATGCGGCTCCATCTCCAACGAGATTGGTCCACCCTGCCAGGGGTCCCCAGGGGGCCCGGGCCAGGTGAAACATAAGGCACCAGCAAAGATGGGTGATTTAAACACTGAAACCAAGGACATTTTATATGTGGGATTACCATCTGTTGAATTAACATAGACCTTGAAAATCACCCATTTATAGTGGAAAGTAATCCTCCAACCCCGATGAATGCCAGGGTCTATGTTAATATACTGGAGGGTAAATATGACTTAAAACCATGTGGTTAATTATGTGGATTTAATGATGAAGTCATATTAAAGATGGGGGTTACATCAACACGGAACTGTGGACCTGTCAGCACAAAAAAATGGGGATTTAAGATGACTTAATCATTTAAACTAGGGATTTAACCATCAAAACTGAGGTTTCATTGAAATTGGTTGGCAGATGTGGTTTTATCCCAAAATGGCAGGGATGCCCCAATCTTTTGAATGTTGGTTGATGGGAACATGATTGTCCACCATGGGCTTTGGGGGCACCTTCTTTTCCGACAAACCCGAATCCGTTTGGGTGTTTGAATGATGAAGTGTCAAAAAAATGATGGCTAACAGTGGGGAAACCATGAAAATATGATCAGCATGGTCTTAAACCAGTGTTAGTTTTGATTAGAAATTCTACCCTGTCTAGATCACCCAGATTTTCATGGGTGTCTTTTACCCATCATTGAAAAGCATTGCAGTAGCTTCCAGGTCTTGTCTGCGGGGCTATGTAAAAAAACGACCCCGCCCTGCTTGATGAAGATCTTCCAGTTGCTTGCTTAAACATGGAATATCATGAAATATCTCCACGCACTATAAACAACTTAAATAATATGCCATGTATACTTGGAATATCTTGGAATACTGAATCCCAGTGCAGCTTTTTATGACCATCCTCCATTTTGCCGGGCCAAAACGCCAAGGTATGAACAGCTTGGCGCTGCTGGCCCAAGCAGATGATGAAACGCGCCGGGCGGTGCTGGATGTGACCCAGGTCAGCGAAGCGTTCCAACCAGAGAGGGCGCGTGCAGTTGAGGTGAAACCAATGGTTATTTTACCCTCTGGTTATTTAACATAGCCATGAACAATCCCCTATAAATGGAGGTTTATAGCTGGGAAAATCATTCAAAATTAGCAATTTTCAATGGCTATGTTAAATAACCAGAGGGTAATATATTTTAATCATGATGGCAGAAAATAACCCGAAGAATAGTTGGGATGTAGCTATAGTTATATAATGTTATATAGATTTACATAGTTATATCTTATCATATAACACTATTATTGGTCATTCTACCATGGTGAAATGACCCCCCCAATAACAGTTGGGAAATGGTGGCCCTAGAAACTTTGATTGGTTTTGTATCCACTTAGAACTGAAACTGCACTTCCAAATAGACCTTCATGAAATGATAACCCCCCAACAAGTGGGTGTTCACCCAAAACAATGAGCGTTGATTTAACCACATGTTCGAGTACTGTTGAGGCTCAAGGCATACAGATTGAAATACGTAATAGGATGCATCCCAATGATTCCCTATATACAGATTGTACTCCTACGTAGCATAGAATAGCATAGATATCACTATTTGCAACTAGTATATCAATGTATTTGGATGTATTTGGAGTGTAATTATATTATAATGTTATACTTACTGTGCATTAAACATGATGTGGCAAACCCATTTAATTTCACCACCCAAAGGATACAATTGGGTTTGCCACATTGCTGATGATCATGTCCTCACCTTTGCGCCGCCTTCGGATTCTTGGGCAATTGAATATAGCAAACCCCCATTGCTCGATGTATTACATCCCTCAATCATCAGATGAATTGGTTCCCCCCCGTGATATCCCAATCCCAGTACATCCTGATAAACTGATGAGTTCCATACCACCTCGCCACCCAACCAACCCTTCAACCGTCTTCAAACACCCATGCACGGCCGCAGGAAATCATTCTGCCAGCCATGCAAGAAGGTCAAATCGTCGAGGTGCTCGGACTCCGGCTGAATTCCCACGAAGTCCCTGCTGGGAAATGGGTCAGAATCGAGTACCCTGCAGTAATCAAACATGGCTGGCTGGGACAAACATATTGAAATTGTGTAAATAAACAAGAGATTCAAAAGAACATTTATGATACAGATAATTCCCTGCATTTATATATGGAGGTTTAAATGGGAAAATCATTGAACTATACATGTGGATTTTCCAGCCCGCCATGGAGCTGATGACACCAGAGGGTATCTAAAATCACCAAACATGAAGCCGGAGTGGCTCGTGAGATGAAAATACCCTGGTATCTTGTCCTATCTTGTCATGGTAATTTGGATGATTAGAAATCCTATCCCCCCTAATATTCAACACCGCCTATAGTTGGTCCCCAGTATACGCTAGGAAGCCGTGGTCTCCGGTGGGTGTTCAATTTTAGGGGGAAGAATTTGCTGAACATGATTTGGATGTTGTGGTCTCCTTAGTCTCAAGTTTTTATTGACGCCCACGTGAAATCACTATGGTGAATGGATTAGCCAGCAGTCTAATAATATTGTGAATCCCGGGGGCCACTCAGTACTGTAAGAGGTGACATAAAATCCCTTTCTATGTACTGTAAAGATATAATCCCTTTCCTGTCATATATATATATATATATATCATTATTTGCTTTGGGGTTCCCCGTAAAAAAATATCCCGGAGAGAGATCCCAAACAGTGTGGAGGTGTGAGGATAATGTATGATAATGTTGAGGATGGTGGTGATGATGATGATGAGGAGGAGGAGGAGGATTGTGTTGAGAACGATGAGAACAAGATCTTTGCTCCCTTCACCATGTCTCTGTACAAGATTTTCATAAAGGTCTACAAGAGTTCTGTCGGCCAGATCTCCGTAAGAGACCTCTTGGCAAGATCTCTGTGCAGATCTCTAAGATTCAGATCTCTTGGCAAGATCTCTGCACACGCTCCCGACAGGACGGCTCTTGGCAATATCTCTGATCTCTTTATCAGATCTCTGCACAAGCTCTCTATTTGGCAAGATCTATGTAAAAGACCTCTTGGCAAGATGTCTGCAACGGATCTCAATGCAATGTCTCTGTGCAAGATCTTCACAAGAGGTGTCCAGGCAGGATCTCTTTACAAGATCTCTCTAGGAGATCTCTCGGCAAGATCTCTTTATGAGATCTCTGTAGAATCTGTCTATAGGAGATCTCTTGGCAAGATCTCTGTAAGGGACCTCTTGGCAACCTCTCTATACTAGCTCCCCATAAGAGGTCTCTTGGCAAGATAGTATCTCATATACCACTCAAGCCAATTAAATCCCCATTCCTTGATGGTTAACTCCCATCAAATCCTACTAGATCCAATTAAAACACCATGTGTTCACTGGTTAGATGCCATTAAATGCTATTAAATCCCATGAAATCCCCTTTGGTTGTTGGTTAAATCCTACTACACCCCCTATTTAAACACTGAAAATCCATCCCTGCAGGAGCCAATCGGGCAGCTGTATCAAGCAGACGCTTGGCGAAACGTCCGTTTCCAAACACCTTTTGGGACGGGGACAGCGTTGAGCAACGCTGTGGGTGGTTTAGCAGCAAACATGGGGATTTCACCAGCAAGAAAATGGGGAAAACATGGAGATATCAATAGGGAAGATGGATTATATATTTGTTTATATAGATATGATGAAGAGTTAGATGTAATCAGATTTAGTTGCATCGAACAACTTGGTTGATGTGGTGATTTTAGTGGGAATTATGAAGGGGCTTATAGTTTTTTACAATCAAACGTGTGGTGATATGATTTCATTAATATGTGCATCTCTCCATGAGGGAGCTAAGGAGCTATTGTTATCCATGGTTCCCCATTGAATGGGGAGCCAGTTGGAGCAAGAGTTTCCCAAGCACATGATAGTAAATGCCCCCTATTTGGAGAACATTCACACTGTTTGGAACATGATTTCGCAACGGTTCATTAAATATGGTTAGTTGAACTGCAGATGCAATTCCTGATGTTTTTGTTCCTCCAAAAGTGCTTTCGGAAACGAGGTTGCTATTGGAAAACTCTCATCCTTGGGTTTTTACTTTGCTTTGACAGCAATGTACCAAGGCAATACAAAATATTATTGCTTAAGCAGCAAACAAAACAGAAATGGAAATTGAAATTGTTCCATGCTTTGGCCGAGGTGTTCATCCTGGGCCCTACATTTACGTACGTCATGGGATAGTTTTGAATTTTGGGTGGGTCCCTGCATTGTTTCACATCATCTGAATCTGAACCAGGACAAAATTAACATCCATGAAACCTCATTTGCTGACCTTTCATTCGGGATACGACAATGATTGTTTGATCGGCTTGGGTCCAAAATGTCAAGGTAAAGCCAAGAAGATTGGGTACTCTTCCAACCATATGTGTGTTTGATTGTGTTTGATGTTTTTAGGATGAACACACTACAACTCTCTCAGTCTTCTTCACAACCCATACCATCTTTTTACGTGTTTTTCCTATCATCTCCCCTTTTGTGCCATATGTTGCAACTGCTTCCCCTACAAAATCTACCTTAATACTGCCCTTGTCACCGCCCTTTTCGTTGCCACCGGTGCACCTTGCCCGTGGCGCGCTTGTGTCAGATGGCGAACATGAACTGCGAGGGCATGGAGGACATCCTGGAGTCCGCCGTGCCCGAGATCAGTGCGGCCGTGAAGTCCATCCTGCGCTCGGGCGTCAACTCGTTCCATGGCGGAAGGTCTGACGCGAGCGGTTCACATGATATATCTGATATGTGTATGATATTGTATAGTGGTATATGATATAATATAGTGGGATGACGATATACTGGGATAACCAACACTTAAATGTTTATCCTATATATCAAGATATATCGAGTTATGTACAAAACCAATTCTTGATGTATTGACAAGGGCATACATTGGGAATATACTTGGGTCCATTGTGGCGACCTGTGCCATGACCTCACCAAAGGTAGCCAAACGTGGCAATGGACAAATCAAAATCACCAATTTTTAGATGATGCTCCCATGAACAAACCATTGAAAACGTCCTTTTTTAGAGGATTTCTCATTGCCACGTTTGATTGCTGGAGGGCCATATATGTTTTTTTCCAGATCTGTGGAGATAGCCAATTGTAAGGAGATGAGCAACTTGGGGATACAACCAATGTGTATAGCGGTAAATGTATGGGGGTTCTAGAAAGATACAAACCAATCGAGTCGACTACCATAATTTGGGGAGATGAACGTCATTTGCCAGCTACGTTGGTGCAAACAGGAAGGTACGAGGGTTTTAAGTCATACCCATATATCATATCATACCGAACTAGAATTATAACAACAATTGTTTTCGCACGAAGAAACAACTGAACTTGATGAACATGTGCAAGACTTGAGATCATCAGCCAGAAACATTGGAAGGGTCAAGGAACAAGAAGCATGAGAAATTGATGGAAAATAATCATCCAGCTTATTATGATGCAAGCTGGGTTATACAGTAGGTTGTCCACCCATTCAAGAAAAAAATCATACACCACAATCAACAAGGGGTATCGTTGATGCCGAAACAAAACCGGAAAAAAAAACATATAATATCATAATGCTGGCATCCTATGCATTTCTATACTACTATATACTAAAACTATTTCCACTATTCCCAGTTGCAAAAAACATGCATTGTCCAATTATCCAAGATGGTGATGATCCAATTTGGCCTGAGAGGCTTGAAGTTTTCTTCATGTCAATCTGGCCTCAGTAAGAATTGCTGAGACACTGTGTAATCATAGAAAAAAAGCACATCATGGAGCCAGAGCCAATGATAATGTCATCGGACTGGTTGGTGGTAAATATGTTGTTTGTTTTTCAGCCAGACTATACTTGGGAAGGTTGCTTGAAATGACAAAATATTGTTTTGGGGGGGATGGGTGTTTTAACATGTTTTAACCAGCAACCAGAGAAGAATGGCTTCGTGAATCATTGGTGGATGCCCACGAGGAAACTGCTGGTGAAGATGCAGCGCAGCTGCGAAGCAGCCATCAAACTGCTGGAGATTGCCGTGCGTCTCCTGGCGAAAAATGGTTACGGTTGTGCCAGAACATGACGGGCTGGAAAATCCGCAAAAATTGGAGGTGTCAAAGTTTCAATGGGAACATCAAGCATCATTGAACCAAGTGGAGGATCCTAGGCCCATCTAAGAGGGATGTTCTATCGGGATGCTGGTGAAGGGGTTGCTCCACAGTGTTCGCAGGTGCAAAGTTCATGCCATTACTTGCTTGTTACAAGTCATGTCATCGTTATTGCTACAATTATTTCTATATTGTTGTTATACATCGTATTATCATGTGGTACAGTTACTGTTGTTTATTTTGGTAAGCAATTACCCATAGAAATAGGAAGATTATTCTAAGATTGCTATTACTACTATTGGTTTTAGGCATAATGACTATTCATGACTAGTCATCATGAATAGGACATTAATAGTTCATGATAGACTACTATGTCTTCCGGATAGCAATTTCGGATTTTCAATTATTGCTGTGTATATATTTATATAGTTTTATATATAATGAAACGAACAAGATGTATGCATTTTATAATATCAATTCAACAACAAAATACGGGTCAACATGGGTCAACTAGTATTCCTGCTAGCGTTCATTTATTATTCATAAATTAAATCATCATAAATCATTATATGATTTATATGTCAATGGCCATTTCGGGGACCTAAATTGGAGGTACCTACCATATATAAGGCGTATTTTGTCAGGGCTATGTTAGGGAATATCCACACAACATATATTGCCTTGTATATCCCAATACCTCCATTTCAGGGTCCTGGAAGTCCCACAAAAAAATACAAACAATCCTGCTGGGTTGATATCCCCCAAACATATATTAAGGAAGATTCCCACGGAGTAAAACCATACATGGGTATAGGTCAAAATTGGGTACCCTAATGATTAGATGGCGAATGCTCAACATATACCTAATTTGGACTCATCCTCAAATGCATAGCCATATTTCAGGTTGGAATTAGTACAATTTGCCAAGATAGATCCCTAGAACTATGGTGAAATCTCTGTAAAATCCCTTTAAATCATTTTAAATCTGTATAAAAGTTGACCAAAGAAACCACTCACGGCCCCATCTCCTTCTGGACAGGAAGTGAGGCAGCTGCCCTGCGGGTCATCAAGGAGGTGCCCGGAGGGATTCGAACTGCGATTCCCATGGCTTCACTAGCATGCTATATAGTATCAATCATCTTCAATCATAGATGTATTTGTGAATTACTATGAATTATACGTAATATTTGATTATATATGTTATATGCAATATATGACTATTGTTACATGCAATATGTGATAGTTGACATTAATAGACAAATATTGAATACACATATTCAAATCCAGAACTGAAGAGTTGCCTTGGGTTGAATTTAGACCCTGGGGCCACACCATGCTATCAAGGCTTGGATCAAGGTGGGGTATGCCTTGGATCAAGAAATGTGTTTGCACAGCTATCAAGTCTTTCCCCATCATCATCAGCCTAGAGTATGCTGAATACGATTTGGGTTTACACAGAAATGGTACTGTATACCCAGTTAATGGCCATGAAATAATGGGTAAAATTATTTTCTGATCTTATCAACTATAGGATTTTGTGTGTGTCCCATAATTATCCATAATTGACAAACACGTGCAGTCTGGAGGATAAGATTTTTCAAAATGATCTGCTTCCCCTCCCTCCAACCCAGTTGTGTGTATATATATATATATATACAGACGGAATCTGCAGTTCTTGGCCGATGTTCACCATAAAAAGGATTCCCAGCTACCACATATGAATAATATGGCCCTTTGAAATCTCATCCCTATCCGCTTCGTGCGTGAAACACGGCGGTTCTACGGAGAGGATGTGCTGAAAGCCATCGTGGAGTACCTCTCCATCGATAGCGTCTTTCTCGACAAATCTGCCTGCTGGATCTTCGCCGCTCGGTTCTTTTGCAGCCAGGGACTGTCCGGAATTTTACCCAAGAAACATGGGTGATTTTATGGCAATGGTGATGCAAGCACTATATAATTATGCAATCATGGGGAGTTTTTGTTGTTCCGAGTTTTCTGGTCGGAAAAAACATTTTTTTGCTGGATATACTTATATCGTTTTATCGGGTGAGAATAAAGCTTGCCATATCGCCGAGACATGATGGTTGACAGATGGTTAGATCTCCGTAATGATATACAATTTGCTAGTCATGATATGTTGATGGAGAAACAAATTTGAACTATCCCACAAAATGCAAGGGGCAGCATCCTGAACATTGCCCTAGATCCTGTTGTTTAGTAGTTTAGTTAGCCATCATGTTTTCTGTAAGATCCCTCTGGTCTGTCAATCCGATATATTTTTGGGGTGAATAATTATAAGATAGATATTTATGTATATATATATACATATGTATATATACATATATATATATATATATCGTGCTTTATACTATCCTAAATGTTGTACTATATATGTATGTTGTACTCTATATTGTACTTATTGAACTTTATCATACTATATTATACGACTATGTAAAGATTTTATACAACGACCTCACTGTGTGATTTTGTTTGGATATGTGAATGGGGAAGAGGGAATCCCCAGATGGCGGAATGGATGAGGTTACATAGTGAATCATTGTTACATATTATGTCTCTCTGTATATATATGTAACTAAGTGTAGTTATACATACTTATATTTAACATACATTCATACATACATACATAAATACACAATCTACATAGAGATAGGTATAGAGGCACATGCATAGCTGAGATTTACTGAGATATCGCATATCTGGAAATGTGCCATTTGATATGATAGTTTACTATACATTCAATCTGTAGATAAATATTCGTATGTGTTTGTGATTGTATGTGTTTTTTTGTGTATTGTGTGTATTGCGTATGGATGTGTATCATGTGTATTGTGTGTGTGTGTATCATGTGTGTTGTGCGCGTCATGTTTGTTGCGCATCCATTATTTGTACTGTTTGAATTTTGTGTAGTATGTGTATTATTGTGTGCCTCTTGTGTAGTATTTGGATTATGTATGCATACAGACATGCATATAGATATACATATAAATCCTTACATCATCTAGCAAACTGTGAGCATAAAGCATCAAGATGGTGGCGTTGTGACAATGGTCCTAGTTGATGGTTCAAACTTGGGAACAAAAAATACAAAAACGACAAATGCTTGTGGATCCCTGGGTGACGTTTTGGCCCCCAAGTGGGAAGGTTCATAGTAATTCATCGTGCTTTCTTAAATGGTTTTCTAATTTGAATCCCTCTAGGGGCAAAGATACAAATAGAATATTGATTGCGTTGATTTTGGGAGTCCGCAACTTTGGTTCCACACCATGCTTGCAGAAGGATTGGCTCAGGTTGAGACGCATGCAGGATGCCAAACATTGAACACCCCCAGCAAGTTGAGTAGTTGACAGCCATCCATAGCCATAAGAATGATATGCTAGCCAAGATGCTTCACGAAATTGTTTGGACATGATGCGTTCGTGCACTGTGCCACCCGTTTTTTGCGGCAACACTTAGCTGCTCATCATTCCTCTCCCAGCCATGGACCCTGGAACTAAAAGCCGCAAGGCCACAATCCAGGAGACTGAGCTCTTGGCAGGCCTCGGCAGCGATGGCAGCCATGATGTGACCCTTGGCACCATGACATGTTCGGTCTCTTTGCCAAGTGGACAGTATGAAGATGTCGTTGTTGAGATGAATGGTACTGTTGGTGACCTGAAAATGGCAGCACAACGCTCTTTGGGAAGACCGTTCTTGAGGCTTGCTGCATCTGATGGGCGTGTTTTAAATCCAACAGAATCTCTTCAATCTGCTGGGGTAGAGAATGGAAGCTGCATTGCTGCCATTGCACAGCAGCCAAAGGTNAACAGAATCTCTTCAATCTGCTGGGGTAGAGAATGGAAGCTGCATTGCTGCCATTGCACAGCAGCCAAAGGTAGCTGCAACACAGAGTGCCTTTGCTTTGTGGTGCGCGGGAGGTGACCGGATTGTTACATGGGGCAATCCTCGCTCTGGTGGTGACAGCACTGCAGTCCAAGATCAACTCAGAAACGTTCAGCAGGTTCATGCTACAGACCGTGCTTTTGCTGCCATTTTGGCCGATGGAACCATGGTGACATGGGGAAGTCCTGGCTGCGGTGGTTATAGCACTTCAGTCCAAGATCAGCTCAGAAACGTTCAGCAGGTTCATGCCACAAGCACTGCTTTTGCCGCCATTTTGGCCAATGGAACCGTGGTGACATGGGGAAATTCTGACTGTGGTGGTGACAGCACTGCAGTGCAAGATCAACTCAGAAACGTTCAGCAGGTTCATGCCACAAGCACTGCTTTTGCCGCCATGTTGGCCAATGGAACCGTGGTGACATGGGGACTTTCTGACTGTGGTGGTGACAGCACTGCAGTCCAAGATCAACTCAGAAACGTTCAGCAGGTGCATGCCACACTCTCTGCTTTTGCTGCCATTTTGGCCAATGGCACCGTGGTGACATGGGGAAATTCTTACTGTGGTGGTGATAGCACTGCTGTCCAAGATCAGCTGAGAAACGTTCAGCAGGTGCGTGCCACAAACCTTGCTTTTGCTGCAATCTTGTCCGACGGAACCGTGGTGACATGGGGCGAATCTGACTGTGGTGGTGACAGCACTGCAGTCCAAGATCAACTCAGAAACGTTCAGCAGGTCCATGCTACACACGCTGCTTTTGCTGCCATTTTGGCCAATGGAAGCGTGGTGACGTGGGGACGTTCTTACTGTGGTGGTGACAGCACTGTAGTCGAAGATCAACTTAGAAACGTTCAGGAGGTGCATGCCACAAATGGTGCTTTTGCCGCCATTTTGGCCAATGGAACCGTGGTGACATGGGGCAAATCGAACTCTGGCGGTGACAGCACTGCAGTCCAAGATCAGCTCAGAAACGTGCAGCAGGTTCATGCCACAAGCACTGCTTTTGCTGCCGTTTTGGCAAATGGAACCGTGGTGACATGGGGAGCTTCCGACTCTGGTGGTGACAGCACTACAGTCCAAGATCAACTCAGAAACGTTCAGCAGGTCCATGCTACACACGCTGCTTTTGCCGCCATTTTGGCCAATGGAAGCCTGGTGACGTGGGGAAGTTCTGGCCGTGGTGGTGACAGCAATGCAGTCCAAGAGCAGCTCATTGGTGTGTAGCAAAAGGTAGGCCAATGCTGCCAATGCAGCTGCCTATTGGTTGTTGTGTCTTTCCATGGACATAGATAGATGAATCATCAAATACATACCGACGAACTGGGGATACCATATATATATATATATACATATAGAATATTATATAATATAGTCATATGATCTCTATATATATATATATATTATGATATATTTGATTGTATATATATATATATATATACATGCATATACATATCATATTTTGTGTGTGTGCCTGCCTGCCTACTTGTTTGCTTGCTTGCTGACCCTTTTGCTTCGCGGTGTCCCACTATAGGAAATGCCTCTTCCAGAGCGCGCGCTTGCTGCTTTGATATTTTCGTCAAAACGCGGTGTCCCATGGTGAAGTGTTGCCCGCGATCCTGCTGCAATGACTTTTGCTTCCAGCTGTACATATTATATTGTATATGTATATGTATATTATATTATATAATGATATTATATATAATTACCTTAAGAATCCGAACCCGAAGAATTCGTAGGGTGCAAAAAATACACGAGGTTTTTTGAGAAAACCCGAGGTTTCAATTTTTTTCCACAATCCTCCATTCTCCTCAGCCCATCTTTGCCCATGCCAGACTTGCTATATGGGATAGATCCTGTTGTTTAGTAGTTTAGTTAGCCATCATGTTTTCTGTAAGATCCCTCTGGTCTGTCAATCCGATATATTTTTGGGGTGAATAATTATAAGACATCATTGCAGTTTGTGTCATCATTAGATATTTAGATATATGTACATATAGACACAAACAATTTTATTTATTTTCTCTCAGTGAATAACCATTTCGTCCCCATAAAATCTCAGTGTTTGGAAACATCACCAATAAATATAAATCAATCGTGAAATCATGCAAATCATGTGCATCTTTCTAAGACCGCTGCTACACGCAGCCATCTGGGCAAAAGGTGAGGTCCGTGCAACATAGGGCATGTCTGCATGGTAGCGTGCACTGGCATTGCAGCACGCAAGGGCCGTGCTGCTATCGAGCGGCCTTTGGTGCTTGGGGCACCTTCAAAGACTTCCTGGCCGTGGTGGGCCTACATCCTTGCCTTGTTGGTGGGCATCTTGGTCTTGGAGCGCACGGAGATCCATTTGGTGATCTTGGGAGTGATCGATGGGCTCCATGGAGGAGCTGGTGAATGCGCTGCAGACCTTGCAGCAACAGATGCAGCAGACCCAAGCCGAGAATGCCACTCTGAGGGAGCGCATGACGACCTATGAGGCTGCAGCGAATGCGGCGACTGCGAATGGTGGTGGTGGAGTCGAAGTTCGGGAAGTTCTCCAAGCTCTGAGAGGTTTGCCGGATGCCTTAGCAAAGATAGCAGCAAAACCCAAAGGTCTGTTTGACCCCAAAGGGCTAGGAAAACCCCAAACGTTGGGTGAGGACGCAGGAAACAAATTTCGTTTGTGGGCTGTGAAACTTGAAGATTATGTGTATGGGGTCTATGGAGGGAAGAGCAGGGAAGTTCTGGAATGGGCTTCTGCGATGGATGCCGAGATAGGGGACAAGGAGATCTCAGACAACTACGGCAACAACGCTGACCTCCTAGACCAGTGGGACGAAATATATGAGTTTAACAACCAGCTCTACAGCGTCCTCAGAGCCACGACGGAAGGGGTGCCCTTTGATGTCGTCGAGAATGTGATGACAGGAGCAGGACTGGATGCTTGGAGATGTCTTCACAAGCGCTTTGACCCAGCAGGGAGTCGAAAGCGAGTGATGCTTCATGCTCTCACCAATCCGGAGAGAGCCACCTATGAGTCTCTTCAGAGTGCTTTGGAAAGATGGAAAGTGCTCAAGATGCGCTACGACAAGAAGAAGGACCAGTTCGGAGCTAGAGAACCTCTCCCAGAATCCCTAGCCATGAACTCTTTAGAGAAACTGGTTCCACGAGATCTTGAACAGCATCTTCTTTTGAATTACGCCAGGTTTAAAACGTTTGAGGAGATGGAATTAGAAGTGGTGAATTTCATCGAAGCCAAAACAGGCAACAGGATGAACATCAGCACCAATTTTGCCAAATCGAGTTCATCTGGCGTTATTCCAATGGACGTCGATTCTCTTGTGAGGGTCGTGCAAGGGAGCATTTCGTCCTTGGCTCAGACAAAAGGAGGAGGCAAGAAGGGATCAGGGGGCTCAAACAAGATCAGCCCGAAATTTGAAGGCAATTGCGACCTTTGCGGGAAATACGGTCATCGCCGTAGAGACTGTTGGTCGAAGCCCGCATCAGGGGGAAAGGGAGGAGGAGCTTCATCGAGGTCGGCAAGTACCAGTCCGAAGAAGGAGGTGAAATTTGCCGGGAAATGCAACCACTGCGGGAAACCAGGCCACAAAAAGGCTGACTGTTGGAGTTTGAATGGAAAAGGCAAAGGGAATGGGAAGGGCAAAGACCAGAAACCAAAGCTACTTCGTCTTTGGAGAGCCATCCCGAGCCTGAGCCTGCAGCAGCAAGCGGCCTGGAGCTATGTTCTTTGGAGCTGGCAACCTTGACTTTGGTGCAACCTGGAGAGCGAGAACGAGGACGAGACCGACCACGAAGCCCTGCTGCTTTGCCTTCTGGTTCAAGGAGATCCCGAGCAAGCTCACCGACTCCAAGGACGGTTGAGAGACCTTTCAATGCGGATGCTTCAAGATCGAGGACAACATCCAGGAGATCACGGAGGAGAACCAGAGATTCGAGACCTACATCCAGAACTTCGAGGTCGAGATCAGTGCGGTGGGATGACAATCGCAATGAGTTTGTCTACGTCACCCCTGAGGAGACGGCTGATGATGAGGACTGGGATGTGGAGAACGAGCCACTTGGAGAAGGTGAGAATCCAGGTGGAGTTGAGGACGAACAAGAAGAGATTGCAGAGGAACCAGCTGAGGAAGTTGGAGCGAGAGACCGGAGTCCATCGGTGGTTTCATCACTTGCTCCTGGAGAACCTCATTGGATTTGCTGCAACTTGGACACAGGAGCATCTGTGACTGTGTTCCCAAAACGTCTGTTTGACAACTTGGAACCTACATCCATGAGGTTGAGAACGGCATCAGGTGAAGTGGTGCAAGGATACGGTCGAGCTGCAATTCGAGGAGAAGATACCACTGGGATGAAGAGAAAACTCAATGGGAACGTTGCGGACGTTCACAAAGTGCTCATCTCAGCAGGCCAGATGCATGAGAAAGGATTCACATCTTGGCTGGGACAAGGAGGAGGAGAAATAATCCCCAAGAACCACCCGGTTAACAAAGCTCTTGAGGAGGCCTACTACAAGGCGGTGGCAAAGCACGGCAAGGAAGGAATCATACCAGTTTTGGAAGAAGATGGCATCTACAATTTCTACCTCAAAGAGGACTTGCCTGAGGAGGGTGCCATTTCTCCGAAATCACCAACGGAGCCACCAAGTCAGGGAACTTCTGGAGGTGGTCCTGTGATGACGCATGAAGTGGTTCCAGTGCCGAGGAGGACTACGGCATCAGACGCTTCAAGTTCGGCACGACTGGCCTGTGCAATTGAAGAGGCTGTGGATTTGGAGGATGGGGATGGTGGGCATTTCTCTGAAGGAGTTGAAGCTCGTCCAGCCCGTCCTGGTTGGGATCCTGTGGTGCCGACTGAAGAGGAGAAAAAGGAGCATGAGGCTTCTGGACATGCGGTGTTCCGCAACTGGTGCCCTGAGTGCTTGGCGGCAACTGGATATGCCAAGCAGCACAGGAAGGTCGATCATTCCCAGGAGACCATGCATACCGTGGTGATGGATTTCTTCTACCTTGGAGAGGAGGAGGGGAGCAAACCACATCTTGTTGCTCAAGATCGGACTACGGGAATGATGAGGGCTAGCGCCTTGGAGAAGAAGGGCAACCCAGACACCACTGCGCAGAAACTCCTTACACGTTTTCTTGAGCTGCTTGGATGGAAAGAGGTGGTGCTGAAGAGTGATGGAGAGCATCCACTGGTGAAGCTGAAGAAGGCGGCAGGTAGAGATGCACAGACTGTGACAAAGGTGGTCTGTGAGGAAAGCCCTGCGGGTGACTCCCGCGCCAACGGCGAAGCAGAAGCCGCTGTGCGTGAAGTCAAGTGGCGCATTCGCGCTGTGACCCTCATGCTGGAGCGCAAGTTTGGTGGTGCCATAGAGGAGGGACACCCACTCCTGACATGGGTGCCGAGATACGCGGCCGAGCAGGCCAACAGGCACCGAGTGGGGGCAGATGGGAAAACTCCCGAAGAAAGACGCACCGGGAAAAGATGGATCAAAGCCCTTCCAGTTTTTGGTGAACGCATTATGGTGAAGCCTGCTGGGAAGGGCAGGAGAGGTGACATGTCAAAGATGGTGGAAGCTCGATTTGTCGGGTGCCACAATCGCTTTGGGAGCATCCTCGCCATGACCAAGGATGGAGTGGTGGTGGGCAGCTCTTACCACACTTTGAGTGAGGACCAGAAGTGGGGTGAGTTGGAGGCTGACCTGAAAGGAGCGCCTTGGGATGTCAGGGCGTATGTGAAGAGGCGACAGCTGGAAGGACAACCAGAGCAGTTGGCCTTACCGGCCCCAATGCCTATGGTTGCAGCAGCACCCATTCCTGGACAAGCTCAACTACCAGAAGGGCGGAATCGAGATGATGGAGCTCCTGGGGAGATTGAGGCTGAAGGGAGTGGGGAGACTGTGGACAAGAGCCCAATGATTGGTGGACCGAGTGCTTCGGCTGAGAGGCCTTCAGGCTTGAAGAGATCGTGGCCAGTTCGTCGAGAGCACTTGGCCAAGTTCGGGAAGACGACAGGTTGTCCCGGGTGTCAGTCCTTGATCAGAGGGACTGGGTTTCAGCAGATAGCACATAATGATGAGTGCCGTCAGAGGATCAAGAGACACATAGAGGAGACTGAGAGCAAAGACCGTGAGGAGCTGAAGAGACTGAGAGAAGAGGATCAGTCTATGGAGTCCGCTGGAACTCCGACCGCGGCAGCAGAACCTGGAAACCTGTTGGCTGGAGGAGAGCCTGCAGGGAGTCGCGCGGCTGGAGGAGAGCCTGCTGCTGACCTGGGAGATTCACTGCCTGCGGAGTCGGGAGTCAAAAGGAAAGCGGAAGATGAGGTTTTGGATGTTGATGACCTTGTGAGGTCAATGGAGTCAGGTGAGAATATCCAGGAGAGATCAGTGCAAGCCTTGTCAGAGCTGCTGGATAGCTATGAGGCGGCAAAGACGGTGGCGCAGTTGGCGGCCATGGATGTCATTGAAGTTTTCTCTCCGAAGAGGTTGAACCATTTGGTGGAAAGATTTGGTTTGAGGAAGGGAGCAGCAATCGATTTGGAGGAGGTCAAGCCTGATGGTTCAGACTATTGGGATTTGGATCGACAGGAGGACTTCGAGCAGCTGCTGGACTTGATTGCTGTTGAGCAACCGTGGCTGCTGACGAGCTCACCGCCATGCACAACCTTTTCTCCACTTCGGAGGTTGAGCAACTTCAAGAGGCCAAAGGAGGTTGTGGAAGCTGAAGAGACAGTGGGTAAGGTGAGACTGAGGAGATCGATTGAATGCTGCAAACTTCAAGATTCACTTGGAGGATACTATCTTCATGAACATCCACGAGATGCAAGCAGTTGGGATGAGCCGGAGGTGGATGAGGTGGTCAATCTTCCCAACACCTATCTGGTGCAAAGCCCAATGTGCAGGTTCAACATGATGGCGCAAGATGATGAAGGCCAATGGGGACATGTTCGCAAGGAAACCTTGTGGTTGACCAATTCGGAGGAGATCGCCCGAGAACTTCAAGGAGTTTGCAACAACTACGTTCCTGGACAAGAACCTCATCGGCATGTGCATTTGATTGGTGCATCGCGTGCCAAAGCGGCACAAGTCTACCCGAAGGAGCTGTGTGAAGCCATTCTGAGGGGCTTGAAAAATCAACTTGAGGAGGATCACAGTATCAGTGCCATTGAGGAGATGGTGGGAGGCCCTGCACCTGATGACACTGTGGAGTGGGACCATCAGATGAGTGAGTTTGTAGATGACTCATCTGGCCAACTTTTGGACACCGAGCTGGTGAAGAAGGCTCGACAAGAGGAGTTGGATTGGCTCCGTAAAGAGAACGTCTATGTCCGAGTTAGTGCAGAGGAGTGCAAGGGCAAGCCATTGCAGCTGAAATGGGTGGACGTGAACAAAGGGGATCATCAATCTCCAAAGATCCGAAGTCGACTGGTGGCCAAAGAGATCAAGAAGGCGAAACCACTTGCTGAACAACTTGGAGGAGCTGACACCTTTGCAGCTACGCCTCCGATCGAAAGTGTCTATGCTTTGATGAGCTCTTTCATGACAAGGAGGTCAAGAGATGAGGAGCGGAAGCTCATGGCTGCATGGGATGTGTCTCGAGCTCACTTCATGGGCAAGGCAGCCAGAGACATCTATGTGGAGTTGCCGGAAGAGGACAAGGTGCATCCTGGAGATGAGGGTCCTATGATGGGGAAGCTGTTGAGGAGCATGTATGGAACACAAGATGCTTCACAGATTTTCCAGAAGGACTATCAGGATTGGCTGAAGAGCAAGGGTGCAGCATTCAGTGCACTATGTCCTGCGGTGTTCAAGATGGGTGGAATGACTGGACTAGTTCATGGAGATGACTTTCTGGTCGTGGGCACGATGGCAGAGCTCAAGGAGTTCGACAAGGTCCTGAACGACAAGTACACGGCGAGATGGGAATCATTGCTTGGAAAGGACAATGGTGAGAAACAAGAGATGTTCTTCCTGAACAGGTTGGTCAGGTACTTTCCAGATGGAGCGGATGGAAAGGAGAGGCTTGAGATAGAGGCCGACGCTAGACACGTCGATCTTTTGGTCAGAGACTTTGGCTTTGACGAGAAGACGAAGGGGTGTGACGTGCCTGAAGACAAGCCGACGACGTTGGACTTCATCGAGACTGAGCGACTGCTCTTGGAGGACAAATGCCGAGTCAATTCCGATCAATGGTCATGAGACTGGCCTACTTGTCGCAAGATCGACCAGATCTCTGTCATGCTGTCCGAGCACTTGCTGGTGCTATGAAATCCCCTAAGATGAACGACTGGTTAAAGTTGAAGAAGGTGGTTCGCTACCTGCTCAAGTTCCCCTACATGAAGCGGGTCTACTACAAGCAGACGCTGGAGAATGCCGGGGTGACTGCTTACAGCGATTCGGATTGGGCTGGGGATCTCAAAACAAGGAGATCAACTTCAGGTTCGGTGATCAAGTGGGGCAGCCATACGCTGCTGGTGAAGGGGTCGAGTCAGAAAGTTGTGGCATTGTCGAGCTCTGAAAGTGAGTACTATGCTATGGCTCGAACCGCCACCCTGTCCGAGTTCATCCGTGGCATCTTCGAGTTCTGGGGTTGGAAAGCCCGTGTGACAAAGCTCAAGGTCGACAGCAGTAGTGCAAAAGCTCTCAGTGAGCGAAGAGGAGTTGGGCAGAGTCGCCACATTCAAGCGAAGTTTCTCTGGGTTCAAGATCGTGTGGCCGAAAAGCTGCTGGAGATCGAGAAGGTGAAGGGCCCTGAGAATGACGCTGACCTGGTGACGAAGGTCCAAACTCGTGCTGTAATCCAAGGACATTTGTGTCGCTTAGGATTTTGGGTTAGTGGGAGAGATGGACACAAGCTTGTAGATTAGCCCTGGTCCAGCTCCGCTACCCTTTCTTTTGCAAATGCCATTCGTCATCAATGGATGACTCCTGGCACAGGGGGTGCAAATCATGTGCATCTTTCTAAGACCGCTGCTACACGCAGCCATCTGGGCAAAAGGTGAGGTCCGTGCAACATAGGGCATGTCTGCAAATCACCAATTCATCACCAATTCATCACGACTGAGACATACTGAGACCATGAAATACTCACGTTGTACCCATATTTTTTCGCCTTTTTTCCCTGCCATTTTTCGGGAACCTGGATCCCACAACGAGGTCTCCGGCGTGCACGTCCTGTTGGGCTGCCTGGAGCATCATCGGAAGGAGGTGCGGAGGGATCCCCAAAATTGGATGGTTTATGGTGACAAGTCCTCTTAACATGGATTATTTTCAGGGTATCCCCATTTTGGGAAAAGCTCCACATGTTTCAAGTTTCTAAGTCATGGTCATGACGACTGGATGAGAACTGGGGTACCTGACTTTGGAAACCTGGATATATGGATTCCAACTAATCACGACGTGTTGAGTTCATTTTCCTGCTTTTGATCATCGCATGCTGCGTGCCACTGAAGGCATTAGCCTCGCTATCCAGTGCTGGGTTGTCGACGCACTTGGAGTTATTGCAGAACATGGAGGACCGCTCCGGTAATGGTCCTGGAGTTCACAGTCAATCCTAAAGCCAAAAAAAACAGGGTATGAGTAGGTTAGGGCTTGTGCTATGTTATACCCCCCTTGATATAGTGGGGATTACAGGCTTGATCCATGAACTAGGAAGCTCGTTCTTAAGCAACAAGTATAGTGGAATGGCAGAAGGTTTTGAACACTGGGTACATTGGATGGGACACAAATTACTACCATTTGTTGGTATATACTCCTTAGATAATCTTAGATATCTATATCCATACCCAATGTTTGGGAACTAAGAGTAAATCAAGATGAACTTGACAAACAATAGGGATGTCTAAAATTGAGTTCTGACTTTTCTCTGATATTGTCGCATGCTACAGCAGTTCAAAATGATGAATTCACAAGCAATTTCGCTTCATTCGGACTCTCTTAACCACCATCAATCTTGCGTCTGGGATTTCTGAGGCCTTTTTGAAGAGGTTCACCATGGTCATGGATGTTTATCGTAGATATATCCACAGTCAATGGGGGGGTTATAATCCAACTTACAATCAGGGGGTACCAAGATTATGTGTGTCAAAGGAGCCCTGGAAATCCTCAATGAGATCATACTGAACTGTAGGATTCGTTTTCATCAGCCTGAACTGCAGACCAGTAGCGTCCAAGAATTGGTAAAGAAAAATCATGTCCAGGAACCGGCCTTAGTATTTGGGGTTTTCCCCCAAATTTCAACCCTTCAACCCCTAACAAGGAGCTGGGAAAGAGCAAAGAAACGCCTGGTCCAGCTTTGTGTCGAAAAGTCCTTCGGCGGTGAAAACCCCCACGGGACAATAGGAGAACGGCAATGCAACCATTTGGCTACGAGGGGCAAGTGAGAAAAAAATGGCCTCAACATACAGTAGATGAATATGAATTATATTAAATGATGCTTGATGAATAGATAGAATATCTTCTATTTGTGCCGGAAATATATGTTTGTTTATGATTGTTTGTTTTGTTCCTGGATATTTTTTGCATCCAACTGTCATTCAACTAGCTATAGAATGTTAGATATCAAGATCAGAAGTCCTACAAATTGCCTGGAATTTAGTGGTTAGTTTTACGTGTTCATGGTAGACATGATATGTACATGACCTACTTGTGCGGTTACCTTTTTGGTTTTGTCCAAGCATGCAGAACATTCCCAAATCCATCAACCGATGAATCCTCATTAAATTGCTATTTTGGTTTGAGCCCCATTTTCAGACACATCCATTTGACATGAAGTATAGCTTTAAGCGTTTAAAGATAATGATGCACGGAATGTACATGAAATGCCAGAAATGACGTCGTCTTTGTGAATCTAGAGTGGTTTCCGCTCTCTCATTCCCTGTCAATGCCTTCAGATGGTAGCTAGAGGTTGTGATGCTCAAACCAAATGAGCAGAGGGTGCCATCTACCCCAGTTGGTTTATGATTAGTTCTTGTAACACTTGATATATTGGGGAGTATCATAATCCAGAACGGGGAATTCCGTTCGTAAATTGGCAGCTATTTGAGGGACGGCGTTTTGCGGATTTTGAACACTGCTCAGTTGGAGTGTCTATGGAATAATTATCTGTGGAATATCGATGGAATATCTATGGAATATCTATGTATATGTTGGGATGGGTTACCCTCTGGTTATTTAACATAGCCATGGAAAATCTGCCATTCATTTATAGATGATTGTCCCATTAAAACCTCCCTTTTTAGTGGATTATCCATGGCCCATGGCTATGTTAAATAACCAGAGGGTATTTCTATATCCACCACCATTACCCCATCACGCCGGCATCAGCCAAGGCGGGTCACTTGGATCAAAGCGTGCATCACGTAAACGTGTCGCCGGGGGGGATTTGATGGGATTTGACCATCTAAGATGGGGATGTTGATTGGTAAACTAACATAGCTATGACTTTGGTAATGGATAATGTTAACATAGTTGATTGATTTTCCATATATCATATATCCATAGTTGATTAACTTTGGTTAACTTCTAATATAGGTAATATTAACGAACTAAACGGACCATGTTCAACACTTATGTTAGTTTACCGGAGGGTAGGATGGTGATGTATCTAGTGGGTATGTAACCACTGATCTGATTAATGGTTTCAAACGTGCTTTACGTCCAACCATACTTGGGATGATGATCCCCAATGACGAGAATCTTTGAGGGGGGTGAAACTATACCGACCAGTTATTTTATTTGTTTCATATGTTTCATGTTGTTTGGAACGCGTCTCCTTCGTGACATGTTTGTTCTTGGCATGTGGAGTTTGTAGGCACTGATTGTTCAATGGAGTATGGAAGATCATCCAATGCCGTCAAAGCTTGAGCCTCTGGCATTTTGCGGCTTATCACATTTGTGTGGTTCATGGACCCCAAATATGATGTTTGCCAAAACAAAAACCAAAGTGCATTCATGTTACATGTCGCAACACTTGAATGATATTCTTTGAGTACATCTTGATCAAGCCTTTGCTGTTGGATGCTGTTGGTCACCTCGAGGAACCTTTTTCGCCATCCCCAAAAAGATAGAAATGTCAATTATGGTAAATTTAAGAAAATGAAGCTTCACTCTTACAACGTTTTGAACTACATTTGTGGCCCTTTATCAGTTGTAAGTCAGCTATAACCCCATTTTGGAATGTACAATTCTGTATAATTCCATTTAAAATCATATATATATATACATACATTTATACATATATATATATATACATTTATATATATATATACATATATATATATATATATATACATGTATATATACATATACATATATATCATATATATTATATTATTATAAGTTGTTGTTGTTTCTTGTCACCATCACTACCTCCACTGCTTTTTCAGACACTGATCATCGATCTCAGGTAGCACCATGGAACTCTTGGCGTCCCTGGCACAGGTGGGGCGCCGGAACAGATCGGCGGTGGTTTCTTTGGTGTTTCAGCAATGAATGGAGGACAATACGGGTTTGTTTGAAAATGGGGTACCCAAATTTTGATCGTAATCATCATTTTCCCCATTAAATGGCTACCGGGGGTTGTACCCCATTTTCAGATAGACCCGTACAAATTGTCCCATTTGAATTTGATGTGTTGTAGATAAGACAAGGTCAAGGCATAAATTCAAGCAAGAATCGCAGGTCCAGATCAAAATGCTATGATTCTGGTTGCTTCGGATCGAATTCATGGGTTTGTTGATTTTCATCCAAATCTTCTAGAATATCTAGACCCTCCAAGTACTCATCATGCGTAGATTACCCCATTCTCATGGGTACTTGCAGGGTCTATATAGGTGTGTCTGAAAATGGGGACACCCAAAATGACACATTTGTTTAAACGGGACACTGATGCAAAATCAATGGATTTTGGGATACCATTTTTTCAGACAAACCCATATATCAATGTCTCCATTTCTGCCGCGGCGAGGAAGACGACATCCTCGATGAACTCATGGCCTATGGCAATGGCGCGCGGGGCTCCATTGAGGAAAATCCTTTTGTCAGGACTGGGACGGTGGTTTGGTTTGTTAAACTTCCCAAGAGAACTTCCAGAGTGACTCCTTGGAATCTGCATCTTAGGGGCAGCTTCCCTATTTGCTGAAGTCCGACATTTGTTGATTCAAATCAACTGAAGATTTTAAGTAGAGTCTTTGAATGTTTTCTTGCGTGTTTTTATCAAATGCTCAAAATCCATCATCTTTCAAGCCATGGTCACCTGCCGCAGGGCAGCCTTAGCTGCTCCGAGTGCACCCCCCACTGCGGATCCGGTACAACTGGCGGGCGCAATGTTTCTGAGACGCACTGAGGGATGCTGAGGGGTGAGCCATGAATAGAACCCCTTTTCAACATGTTCACCATGGAGACTCGGTTGAGGAATGAATATTAATGAAAAGTTAAGAAAAGTGAGTTGTTTATTGATTGGCTGTCCGAATGTGGGCACCACCTGACCTGGTTCAACGTGGGTCAATTCAGGTCACCCCAAACTTGAGCTGTTTCCTGGTTTGAGCCTGACTTTCAGCCTGAGATTCAAGATTTTTAGCCTGAAATCACCCTCAGACCGAAATTTCAGTCTGAGACCCTAAAAGTCGGTTATTCCCCTGAATCAGGCTGAATCTATGTCCTGTTGGAGTTTCTAGGTACATGTTGCAACTTTAGAGAAAAGAGATGAAAGAGTACCGGGATTCCATTGACCACGCAGTATTGGTAAACTCAGACAGCTGTGGGTTGACTCAAGTTACCTTTGTCCGACCCCAGGAAGTGCCTGATCACTGTGCTGTACAACGAGAAGCAGCAGCCTGGCTATAACCCGAATTTGCCAGCAAAAATGAGAGTCTTCAGCAACAAGAATGAGGCTTAAGACATCTTAAGACCCAAACCAACCACAGACAAATGAATATTTGATGCTGGTTCGGTGTATCTTTTAGTTGTTTATATTTGTTGTATTTATCAATGTGCCCAGTTTTTGGTCCCACCGGCCCACCGGCTTTGCCTTTTTCAAGAGTTAAGCTCATCACCGTCCAAGCTTGTGGGTACTCAATGGATTTCTGGGAAGTTTAGCCATAAGAGAATGAAGCCCAAACATCGATAGCAGTACTCGTACGTAGCAGTACCATTGGATAACCAAGCACTGGATTGGATCGATATATGTCTTTGTTAATCTTTTCTTTACACTTCCTGTTGTGTCAACACAGGTGAAGCTTAGCCGATCTTAGCCGCTGAACAATGTTGGGCCTAAGGCGGAATCGCTTTGGCAAGTACATCGTGTCGCACTTGGATCTGCGATTGCAATCGTGGAGTGGTTGGGTGGTGGTTGTTATTGTTAATGATGGTGATGATGATGATGATGATGACGATGACAATGACACTGCGGGGGTTAAAGGTTGACAGGCACTGCTATCGTTTTTGTGTAGCATATGTCATGAGTTGATTGAGAAAGTGCAGCTGCGATTAAGCTACCTGTGAAGGAGCCCAGCTGTCCAGCTAGCTATTTTATCGCGGTCCGTACTACCAAAAAGTGGCTCCATTGGGGTGTTTGCTGTGATTTGGGGATATGACTATATGACGGGAAGGTTCGTTTCTTCAAAGATTCAGAGCGCTCGTGCGGCTCAGACCCGACTGGAACGCCAGTGGCAGATGGTCCAGTGTAAATGAGATAACCTCAGCCTGGGGCTAGTTGCAGCACCTAGAAGTCAGCAACCCTTTATTGATTAGTCGTGGATCTAGAAGTCTTCAGTGGTATGGTCATTCCAAAAAAGAAAGATTCGTTGGGGACACCTACATACATGGACTTGAGGGTCAAAGCATGACAAAGCTATTTACATTAACTTTGTGTATACATAAGTCTCAACAAATGTCCACACATGTAAATGTTGTTTGTTTTTGATATCCATGGCTGGGTAGGGATGTGGCTTGAGACCAAAATGATAGTGTGCCAAGTTGCAGACGAGAAGGAGTATATGATATTATATAATATTATATATTTATATAAAATTATATATTATATGCAATACATGGCAAAGTAGTCACCAGATTCGCCGAATCTTGGGAAAAGAAGCATCGATTGAGAAGGGAATAACATTAAAGATTCCATGTCCCAACTCTCTTCGGCTCCCATTCTTCATGGCTAGCTCCACCACTCAGGAGCTCATGGACAAGAAGAAAATCAAAATTTGGGGTTTCCCGGCCTGTCCGGAAGCACCTGTACTGTAAGTCCATTGCCACTGGGGTGCCAGGGATATGTGATTTGTGACCATGAAGTAAATGAAATGATGAATGTTTGATTGGTGCCTATTCAAGTGTCTATTAATGAATAATTATTACTGAATATTAGTTATATCATGTTATATCAATAGATCATGCATGATTTCATATTTTAATTTGATTGATTGGTCTCCATAGATAGAAGGTAAAATTTGATATGACTCTTGACACTGTTAGTCTCGATGCCGTCTATGCCATCCACCAACGATTTCTTGCCGTCCAACTCGAGCCGCCGAGAAGACCCGAACTCCCCGGGGTTGTGTCAATGGCCACAGTTTCCCAACTTCAATGGCCACAGGCTGAGGGGGGTGTAATCCGCATTTTCGGACTCAGCCCATGATTATGTCATGTATATTGGGAGTAAATCCCTCCATTTCTGGACTGAAAGTCCTGGGAATGTGCCATGGTCAAATTAGGACTGGATTGGATCAACCCAGTCCTTAGGGGGAGGGTCCTCAATTTATACGGATACCCAGCTAGTAGGGATTTCCATGAAGTGGCAAGTGGGATGGAAACCATATTAACCATGTTTCGCCGGGGTCGCACATATGTTAAGTGCTTGACATCCTCAATTGATAGCCCTACGTTTACAGTTTAGTGGTGAACATCCCATATATGTTGCTGAAGTCGTGGTTTACACTGTTGTTTTTTGTGGATGAAGATGCCGAAGCTCTAACATCCTATGACCCCATGCTCAGTGGTTAGGTGAATATTGAAATTTGATTTCGTTGATTAGACCGATACCTTTACCCCGCATGTTAAGTGACTGCCCCAGCTCATACCTCCATGTTGAATTGTTATGATCCCCATGTTTGTCGGTTGGAAGGTCCAGTGTCCCATATAGATGATGTAGAACTGACATCAACTGAGTATGAAATCCTTGTAACGTCGAATTTATATTTGTTGAAATTTGTTGACATTTTATTTGAACATTTGAAACGTCACCATGTCATTCTCGATGTTTGCAACCAAAATCGACACATTTTGTGCAGATTTGAGGCTACATTGACGGCACTCACTGGCGTGCAGCTCGGATTGAGAGAGCCGGTCGATGGTGGAAACCTCCTTGCAGTTATAGCAAGGATATCAACCAGCTTTATCAAAGTACTGTCCTGAATATTCTTTCAAAGAATGCATGTGCTCATGCAGTGGGTTGACTTCATGTCAGGTGTGTTGACTCAATGTCAGTGCCAAGTTTTATTGGAATTGATTGTGGACATTCTTTAGTTTCATATGAGAAGTATTGAGAAATAATATGCGAAATGTTAATCCAGGATTTATAAGCCCACAGTTGACTAGTAGGGAACTGAAACATGTAATACAATAATAATAGGTGGTACTTTGTCACTGATTCAAAGACTCTGTTGATTAAAAATCGGACAGAGTACCACTGTTGACGTTGTCAATCAGCTCAATAGTCGTCGGGTTGTCCATACAGACTGAGGTATATGCCAAGCGGGGGAAAATAACGATCAACCACGGGATGAAGTGGGGATTATGCCCAGACAATAAATCATGATGGTTCAAGTTGATTAGAAATCCATGACAGTTTGGATTGGGTATGATTGGGGAAAACCAGCTCAGATTGTCCCAACCAACATCGGAGGCGTGACATCGGGAAGATTAGCGGTGGATTCTGATATAAACGTTCAGGACATAGATTCATAGATATCCATTTCTCACTGGCAAGTAGATCTGGATGGTAGTTTCAAATCTGTTTTATGTTCATCCATATGGGGGGTTCCTAAAATATGGCTGCCCCAAGCCCCAAACCATTGGTTTTCCCATTGATAACAAACAATTTCGGATGATTTTGGGGTAGCCCCATTTTGGGAAACCTTTACAGTATAATGTGAATAAAGCAATGCCATAAACCACCCCTTTGGGAATGGTCTATACCACCTATTTATCGTGAAATTTGGCATGGTTTATGATTGTTTTGCCCACATTGGTTGAGATTCTGATCCTCAATGGCTTTCATATTTCAGTGGGCTGCACCTGAACTGAACTGGTGACGACCTTGGAGATGCTCAAACATCAATCATCCCAGGAGATTTCGCGGAGCTGTGAGATGTACAAAAAGCACGAGGTCCCAGGGACTTCCAACAATGACCATGTGGGAATGATTAACTTTGTGAATGAAATATGCATATGTTTCTCCCAAAGAGATCGAAACATGTCACCATTTGTGAATGATTTGTAAATATATATATAGATACTATATGATACTCTATGATGCAATGTGTAGATATGTGTAGATGTTTTGTTCCAAACAGATCGAAAGGTCAATTCTCTACGAACATCGTCTTTAAAGCATGTGCATGCATGTGCTATCTCTAAGAAATTAAATGAATTCTATCTGCCACAAAAATCGATGCTCCCCTTGTGGGTTTTTCCGCAGGAGAATGCCAAAGATCCTTCACGCGGCTATGGCACCTCCGATCTCATGAATTTTCAGGGCGTCACGGATCCCAATCGCATTCGATGCTCGCTCCTGAGTACTGCAAAATGGTGCTGTGATGATCCGGCGATTTCGCCAACGAGTTTTCAAAAAATGGGGATAGACAGTGAGGGATACCCCAAATCGATTTGGTTGCTGGTTTCCCATAGCTTTCATTTTTAGAGAGCAACAAATGGGATGATGTCAGATTGGTAGTGAGCTATGACACATGAATATGTCAAGCCATGTCAACCCCAAATTACAATATACACTACTGGGCTGTTGATCCTGAATGTGGGAGTACCATTCCAAAGTAGATCAAAAGCACGATTTTGGGTGGGTACCCGTAATCATTAATCAACCAGGTCTTAGTCTCAATGGCGGGTGAGGCCACAGTATGATCCATTTGGTGCTAGGCAGCATTCAGACTCAACATGTCCCAATAACGGACATTTGGACATATTTGGACACCTCACTGGGATTGATGCCCCCCACAAGAAGAAACCCCTCAACTCAACCACCAACACCCCCCATACCCCCCCAAAGGAAAAGCAGAAAGAGGCAATTTCTGGATGGCGATTTCAAGCTTCCTTCCAAGTATCCGGGACAATGATCCAGAATGTCTTCCCCCAACTCGTGGCAGGGTCATCATGATGGGGGCATGGTTTTGGGATGCCGTGTTTGAAACCACCACTTCTAAAAGCCAACCGCCCCCATCAGTTGGAACTATATGTCGGATTATTTCGGTATAAACATGTAATCATGTATATACCGCCGGTATATACCAATCATTATATATATATACTTGTACCACTGTATTTTTTTTGAACATCCCGTCTACATCGATTATTTGCCAGATACTTAAGTAAATGGTTTGCAACCCATGTGCAATTCATTCCCTAAATTCCAAACTTCGCATCCATGGCCGTAGCACGCGTCGCAGCTGCGCACCACGAAGGAAATTGCTTCATGCACAAGATGTTGGTTTCGGCTACTTGGCTGTGTCCCATGCAGATACCAAACCAAAAACATCCAAAAACATGGAGGTTTTGTACAGTTCAAGAGAATACACAATAATATATACATCATATATATATATAATTACTGTATATATACATATAATAATTATGTATGTATGTATATATATATATATATATATTCATATCATGTGCAATTCAAACTAAGTCTGTTGATATTTTTGACCCAATCCCAAGTGCTGCCAGTTGTGAGGTTCGACCCTGAGTTCAGGGAAGTCCCCACCCTGCATGGGCCTCCCAGGTGCCCAGGTATCGCAAGTGGTTTATATTTATATTTAAAATCTATATACCTATAATAATATATTGTAATATATATTAATATAAATACCCTCTGGTTATTTAGTATATTTTGACATAGCCATTGAACATTGCCCATTTGTAGATTATTTTCCCAGTATAATCACCATTTATAGATACTTAATTATAGGGAATTATCCATAGCTACGTTAATTTACCAGAGGGTATATTAATCATATTTAATCATATTATATGATTAATTGCTGTTTGGGGGCTTCAAATATTTTGCTTGGTTTTCAACCATACTTGAATGACTGGTTGAGACGCCGAACATATTCTGAAGGGATGGGTTTTGAAGCACCAACCAGACTGGATATATCATATCCATGAAATTCCATGAATCGAACTTGCGACGTTCCATTTATCTAGCTGAGCATTTTGCTGGTTCATGTTTTTTTCCCTTAACAGCCGCACATGGATTCCATTTTTTGGGTCCCTTTAAAAAGGCCTGGCTCCCAGCGGTCCACCTGCGAGGTCATTGACTTCTTGAAAGCGTTCTCTGCGCTCGCGGATGGCGACAGCAAGGACACAAGAATCTCCTGTTGTGGCTTCAGGGAGGAGGAGCAACATCTTGTTTCTTAGGACTAGGACTGGCATTGAATTTCTGAAACTTGGGATTTGTTTCTGAAATGGTTATCTTCTATGAACAATTGCCCAAATCCTGAAATGGCAGGTGCCTTGCCTCATCAACCTTTGCAATGTCGTTGCAGTTTGCTTCTGGTCCCAGTGTGACTCTTGAATGTGGCTGGAGAAGATGATCTCAACGTGGTTTTGTTTGAAAATGATGGGTACTCACCCAATTTCATGGTTTATCCATATGAAGGTTTCCGAAAATGCTGGTACCCCAAGTTATGGATGGTTTATAATGGAGGATCCCAACAAAACATGGATGATTTGGGGGTACCCCCATGGATTGGACACCTCCATAGTTATCCTAATTTTCCAAAGTACAATTGGCATAAAATGAGGCATCAACCACATTAAACCACCATTCTTGCACAAAGTCAATAGCCAATGTTCTGGGGATGGGTACCATATGGTACCATCCTGTATTACATTTATGGAAATGTCCCGTTTGTAACCGTTTGTAGATGATTTGCCTGTTGAACATGGAAGCTTTTCCATAGCTGTGTTGGATTTCTAGAAGGTAAGGATTGAAACCGCCAACGTCCGAGACTGGTTTGCCAAGACCAGGAGTTGTGTACCCGAGTCTCACAGGCGGGAAAACCGAGGGATGGCTGATATAGAAACTGTATGAATTCACTACCCAGTTACTGATGATATTATATACTAACATGAAAACATGTACAGTACTATTACAATGAAAGGATCTTTATACATGTAGGAACCTTATTTTCCTCATTTCTCCCAAGTTGAACCACCATAGTTGGTTAAAACTCCACATTTGTTCGAAGGGAACGACCCAAAAAACAACCGCACCAGGTCTTCAATGAGATGGGACGCGAGAGCGTGCTCTTCAAGCTGCTTCAGGTGATCGGGCCAGTGATCGGCAGTGTTTTTGGTGGGAAGAATCCCATGGGAAAATGCGAAGTTTTAAAGGGGACATCATGTTCTTAATTACCATGCCATTAATATATTGATGATGGATGATGATGGTGATAAAATCCAATGATTAATGGTATCAATAGAGGTTTTACTATGTAAAATGGGCTTTTGACATTTATAATGGAGGGTTCAAATCATTGAAGAATGAAGGTTTTCATAGGAACATATTGATTTAAATCCATCAATAAATGGTGATATTTCATAATAACGACACGCAAGTGGAAGGTTCATGTTTTTGTCTAATACAAATGGAATACAACCAATATATACCAACCATACGTGGAGGCCCCCGTTGTATACGATACCTAAGTTGGTTTCTAAATGTGTATGTATAACTTGGTGGGAGATAAAACTATATGTATACATCTTTGTTTTATAAACCAACTTACACCTGGGGCGCCTGGGGCGCCTGTGTGGTAAAGTGGACATTTTTGTGAGGTAAATGTAGATGCGAGAAAAACAAAACTCTATGTAGATAGTAATTGTATTTAGCCCAAATGGGATCAATGTTGGTATAATTCGGTATAATTAATTGGGCACTCTTTGTGCAATATCAGCCCCATGTGACAAAATTGGGTAGACGGTAGATGCTTTTGACCCTGATTCCATACACCTAAAGATGGGCAAAGAGTCTCAGCATGTTGTGTATGAAGCATTTAGTATACCTAGTAGGCAATGAACAAATCCATGAACAATCCTGAAAATTTGTGGATCATGTACTATATATCTACTAAAGACAGTGGTTTCATGGAGATGTTTCCATTGCCTAGGTTGTATGACCACGTAATGCGCCGCATCCAGATTCTGAGCGGAAATAGTTAGTCTAAAAGCTGCAAACAATTGCAAACTATGACAACCTCACTTGCTACAGGGCCCCAGAATTGAATTGTTGTTCATTAAACTCAAAGCTCGAATCCTTCCTTGGACGTGCATCCAGTTAATGATGAAATTAGTCCTGCTTAGGACGGGCTCATTGCCCAATTATCATAGGTTTCATCACCCTGTTTGCTCAGTTGACCTCCATTGTTTCCCCATTGGGATGTTGATATCCCATTGTTCTCTTCCCATTCTAGTTCCTATAGATATTTTCCCACAGTTTCTCGCTTGAATCAGGTGCCGAGCACGGAGGTACAGGAGCCACGGTGACGTGTTGTCCGTTGTTTTTGTTATGAACCAGTGGATTAACATGAAAAAAACCTGAAAACATGTTAGTTACAGGGATATTTATGGGAATCTCATGGATTGATGGGATGTTGATGTAATATGATATAATGTCATATCATATAGAACCATCAACCGATGTTTTTACGATTCTTCGAATCTGAATCTGGCCTTTCACGCATTAAAGTGGAGGGATGATCAGCACGAAGTTCTGCAAGTTGGATGTCCATGTTCAGTACGAAGCAATACGAAGCATCCACCGAATTTCCAAGTTGATACCACTTGAGATCACCGAACATCTTTGTTCGTTTTCTCACGTTTTCTTATTTGTTTCTGCCAAGTGCAAGATGTTGTGGATACCCCATTCACTTGGCCTAAAAAAAACTCCTATGTCATCTTACCAAAATTGTAAGGGACAAATTTTATGGAACCCCCTATTTTGATCTATTTTGGATGATGAAAACGAAAGCGTTTTCTTCAAAATGATTGGTCAGTTCCTCATTGTGGGTGACATCCCTCATTCTCTACGAGGTGGTGCCACCCGCAGTTGTGGTTTAAAACACCTATGAACAATTCCCATGAACATCCATGAACTATATATATACAAGAGACATCAAGAAACCATGCCATATCATGCCATATTTAACCTTTAGTCTATAGTTATGTTCACCAAATTCTGCTTGGTTTCCTTCAACACGTTCCCCACGGCCGCAGGAGGCGGTGATGGGTTGCCTGCAGTACGCCCGACTGGAAGAGTTGGACGATGAAGAGGTCCGGAAAAATGCCATGAACATGTACGAATTTTGGGGAGTTTGCCATGAAAGATGGGGAGTTTGCCATGAAAGATGGGGATTTAAGCATAGTTGTGATAAAAACCAACTATAATTTGGGAATATATTATGAAGCGAAAAACGACCTCACGTTGTTTTCCGTCACTGGAATGATGGTGATTGGGGAAATCATCCCCGAACAGCCTTATATTGTTATTATTGCAGGTTTGTGAGCTGTTTTGGTGTATGCAGATGTAAGACCCAAAACTGGTTAAACCATTCATTTATATTGGGGCTAGGATAATCTGGGTTGATGAATGTAGATGACAAGAATTGTCATTGCCAACCAATCAAAAGAGCTTGATACACAATCATTTGTCATGGTTGAGAATCCTATCCCAAAAAGGGACAGCCAAATTGTGGGGTTATGTCACTAACCAAGATGGGTACATCCTACATTGTCTTCGCTATACAAGAGGGTTTAACCTACAGTGTGTTCGACCTGGTAGAATCTACAGGTTGAGGCATCATGTAATTCAAGAATTGAACATTTGGCCATGGATAGACCACGTAAGATATCTCACATATTTGTGATTTTAACCCTCAAAAATGGTGCCATGTCCAGAAGAAACGGTGATTCAAAGTACTCAACTTCTGGAATGTACCCTTAAAGGGTTTGGATTTTAGGCACTATGACTATGCCTGACAATTTTTAAGTATAAACATACTTGGTGGGATCAGCAAGGGGCTATTTTCACCAGCAAAAAGCAAAACATTAAAGAACAAATCAAAGAACGGGAATGCAATTATGGACATTCAAATTCCATATTTAACCTAGTCATACAATATAGAACCAAGACTGATTTAGGATATGACTCTTACGCCAAAAGGGAAGGAAACGACCAAGAGAAAGGGGAATGTCAAGCACAAACTTGCGACAATGGCCACAGTCAACACGATCGGTGGGCCGTGTGAAATGCGACTGCAAACTTTTTTAGGATGTATCATTCTGAACAACCCTGACTGTTACTGATGCCCAGGAAGGGATACAGTACCACCTAAAAATGGATTTATTTCTGATGTAAGACTCCTCTTGATAAATCTACAGACTTTTATCAGATCTTTTTAATTTCCCAGATCATTTGTGAGACTGTTCACATTTTTGGTTTGCCTGGAAATGGGATGGGAAAACCCAGCTATCACAATTTGCCATGATCGAGGAAAAACTGAAATGGAACGTTGGAATATATGATGAGCGGCACTTGGAAATGGCCAAACACGTAGGGAAATCGAATGAAAACTATGGGTTCCATGTTACGTGTCAGGGTTGCACTCCTTGATTTTGTGAAGATTTCGGCTTAGCTCTGTGGTGAATGCGTAATTTTTAACGGTTAACGAATGTCCGGTGTACAACATGGCTACGTGGATCCATCATCTACTGCCAAAGGTGCAGCAGCTGAAACTGATGAGGTCGATCTTCAGGTGCTGTGCTTGACCGGAGAAGGAGTAAGATTAAGCACCCCTCGCTCCATGCTTGGGTATGACCTGCGCAGATTGGTGTCGGAGAAGCTTCCATGCAAGCCAGGCGCAAAGCTCGCCGTGCATCATGTGAGTAGAGAGCTGACACTGGATCAAACCTTGGGAGAGCAAGGAATTGCTAGAGAATCGGCAGTGCTGTCCTGCACTTACATACCAACAAATGGGTATACGGCATGGTGTTATGTCTGTGGGTTTCTAAATACTGAGAGAGAGTTTGCGCTAGAAGGTGTTACAAGACTTGAGGGAGCGAAGTCTGGAGAATATTTGCATCATCTTCCCCGCAGCCTTGCAAGATTGGCTTTNTGCGCTAGAAGGTGTTACAAGACTTGAGGGAGCGAAGTCTGGAGAATATTTGCATCATCTTCCCCGCAGCCTTGCAAGATTGGCTTTTGGCAATCACTTCAACCAAAGCCTGGAGCGGATGACCTTGCCATCGAGTCTTCAAAGCTTGAGTTTTGGCCGTGAGTTCAACCAAAACCTGGAGCAGGGGACCTTGCCATCGAGTCTTCAAAGCTTGAGTTTTGGCGAGAACTTCAACCAAAGCCTGGAGCGGGTGACCTTGCCATCGAGTCTTCAAAGCTTGAGTTTTGGCGAGAACTTCAACCAAAGCCTGGAGCGGGTGACCTTGCCATCGAGTCTTCAAAGCTTGAGTTTTGGCCGTGACTTCAACCAAAGCCTGGAGCGGGTGACCTTGCCATCGAGTCTTCAAAGCTTGAGTTTTGGCCGTGACTTCAACCAAAGCCTGGAGAGAGTGACCTTGCCGTCGAGTCTTCAAAGCTTGAGTTTTGGCGAGCACTTCAACCAAAGCCTGGAGCGGGTGACCTTGCCATCGAGTCTTCAAAGCTTGAGTTTTGGCACATATTTCAACCAAAGCCTGGAGCGGGTGACCTTGCCGTCGAGTCTTCAAAGCTTGAGTTTCGGCACGTATTTCAACCAAAGCCTGGAGCGGGTGACCTTGCCGTCGAGTCTTAAAAGCTTGAGTTTTGGCAGTGGGTTCAACCAAAGCCTGGAGCGGGTGACCTTGCCATCGAGTCTTCAAAGGTTGAGTTTTGGCACGTATTTCAACCAAAGCCTGGAGCGGGTGACCTTGCCATCGAGTCTTCAAAGCTTGAGTTTTGGCCGTGACTTCGACGCAAGATTGGAGCGGGTGACCTGGCCATCGAGTCTTCAAAGCTTCAACCAAAGCCTGGAGCGGGTGACCTTGCCATCGAGTCTTCAAAGCTTGAGTTTTGGCACATATTTCAACCAAAGCCTGGAGCGGGTGACCTTGCCGTCGAGTCTTCAAAGCTTGAGTTTNCTTCAACCAAAGCCTGGAGCGGGTGACCTTGCCATCGAGTCTTCAAAGCTTGAGTTTTGGCGAGAACTTCAACCAAAGCCTGGAGCGGGTGACCTTGCCGTCGAGTCTTCAAAGCTTGAGTTTTGGCGAGCACTTCAACCAAGGCCTGGAGCGGGTGACCTTGCCATCGAGTCTTCAAAGCTTGAGTTTTGGCCGTGACTTCAACCAAAGCCTGGAGCGGGTGACCTTGCCGTCGAGTCTTCAAAGCTTGAGTTTTGGGTGGAACCCCAACCGAAGCCTGCAGCGGGCGACCTTGCCGTCAAGTCTTCAAAGCTTGAGTTTTGATGGTGGAACTTCATCAATAGCCTGGAGCGGGTGACTTTGCCATCGATTTGATTTTCTTGCGAATATATCATGCCAAATGTAGATCTCTGAGCAAAAGAGGCTTGCTTTGCCAGGGATGAGGCGACCAACCTCGGTTGCTTGAGGCGACCCAAGACCAGCTAATTTCCCCCATTTGAGGGAGGTTAAAGCCTTCGTGTAGAAACATGTTCTCCTCTCATTGATGGACATCTAAATGGATCCCCCAAACTTCGCACAGAATTTGTGGATTTTTTTAATAACATTTTGATGTTGGCTCCGATTTGTCATGGAGCAAAAGGTCCTGCCTTACTATACAAAAAGTTCATATTTTTTGAGCCCTGGGAAGGTCGATTTTGGCAGCTGCCTGGCGTGACTGTGCCACCTATACAAGAGACCCATAGAGAGCCGAATGTTGGATAGGCGGTTCTGCTGCCAGCACTTGAGTAAGGATGTGATTTCGAATAGAGATTGTGATTTCCTAAATTGATATTATATATGATTATATATGGATCCCCGTTGGAATTTCCCTTATGAAAAGATAGGGCTTGGGTCCCTTATAAAGCCTGAAAACGATATGTTTTTATAAAAAAAAGGGCTTGGACCCAGGCATTTTATAAGGAGACCATTTTGAGTACTTGTTGAGACCTGTGCACTATTTTTATATAATCAACTTGTTTTTTTACATATGTAAAAAAACAATGCTGCATAGACATCATATTATCCCTTACAAAAAGCCTAGGCCAACCTAGAGAATTGGTTCACAAACTTCGCCCCTGAAATTTCATGGA